>JAAEAF010005590.1:0-57356 GCA_011037195.1 Triatoma infestans
TAAAGTACTTTATACTTCACTATTCCTGTTTTTTATTTTTTATTTTTTATATTTTTTTTTATCTTTTATTATTTGAAAATTAAATTTTATAAATAAAATATTCAATACATTTTATAATTCATATTCATAAGTTGCTAAAATTTATCAGCATTTTATTTATTTATTGCAAAAGTTTTGTATTTTTTATCAACATTTCTCATTAACGAACATATCACAAGTAGCTAAAATTTGATATTCCGTTTAGGCACAATCACAACATCTGATACTAAAGTTTTGGAAAAAAAACCATAACCGGAAGTGCTGCAGCTTTACTGTGCTGGGTTTCTTTCAATTTATCACAAATTTTCTTAAAACATTTAATACTATTTACACACATAAATGTCTGTCACTTTTATTTATAACGATCTTCCAGGATAAATGCTTTTTTTTTTTTTATCTTTGGCAGGCTTTCAGAAGTCGAGAGCGATATTAAGCTTTCCTCTAAAGTGCCACTTTATTAAAATGTTTGATTGTGCCATCTATATAATATTTAAGTACTAAATAGGTTTGTTGAATTACTAAATTCAAAGAAAATCGCTTAATCGGAATTGCGACTTCCCAGTATAGGTTTTTGAGTTTCTTGGATTTTTTGTCTCGAAAACTGCTCCATTTCCTTTAATAACCCATAAACCTATAACTTTTATTTGAAATATATTTCTGAAAAAAATTATTTCAGGGGTTTTATGGGAACCTATGAGTTAGGTTTACATTTTATAACCAACCTTGTACCTTTCAAATTGCTAATTATATTAAAATAATAGAAATAGAAAATATATGATTCGAATACAAATAAAACATTATTAAATAACTGGCCTTTAATCTGTTTGTACAGTTTTTAATATTAAGATAAGTGTGTTATCTGCCGATAAATTTGACAAAAAAAAAAAAAAAATATAGTTCAGGTATTAAAATAACAATATTGATAGCTATTTTTTAATTATTTAAAGTAAAAACAATTTTCATTTATTATAAAACTTATAATTAAGTTGTATTAATTTGGAAAAATTGTATTAATTTAAAAAGGGGTGCAACGAGGAGAAGATATATTCCTCGAAGCCTTAGAAAATGAAGATATTGGAATAAAAGTTAACTGCCAGGTAGTGAATAATATCCGATACGCTGAAAACACTGTTATAATATCAGATAATCGAGGTGACCTCCAGCACTTGCTCTGAGTAATAGATAAAAAAGGGTAGAAACGCTGGACTACGAATTAATACCAACAAAACCAATTGAATGGTAGTTACTAGAGAAGATGTGAATCCCACAAGATCTGAACACAAGAACATTATGAGTAAATTATAGAACGAATGCTAAATTTTCGATATCTTGGCATTAAGCTGAACGACAAATGAAACCCACAAGTAGAAGTGAAATGCCGCATAAATATAAAAACACAGCCTTCAATAAATATAAAAAAACTTAGAAATCTCTGAATATTCTTAGCATTCAGATGCAGGATGGTGAACTGTTAAGTGTGGAGCGTTCTTTTGTATGGTGTAGAAACATGGATATTTGCATGACCTTTGAAACACGGATCTTACGCAAAATGACCAAAAAATATCGCAGAATGATAGAGTCCGAAATGACGAAATCTTCCAAAGAACACAGAAAGGAAGAGAACTGTTCCAGTTTATAAAATCCCAAAAATCCGAATATCTGGGCACCATTATATGAGGCAGCCTGTACAGCTTCCTTCACCTTATACTTGAGGGAAAAATAGAAGGAAAACGTGGTGTGGGGAGGAGATCTCTGCCTTGGCTCAGAAACATCAGAAAATGGATTGATCTGCAGACAGTTGAGACCTTAATGCGAGCTCCAGAATCTAGGTTAACATATAAATCAAATAAAATAATTCCGCAAGGAGATAGGCCGCCGACGCACTAAGTGCATGGCAGACGAAGAAGAAGAAGAAGATTGGGAAAACCTGTCTTGCCCTAGTTTCTGCAGCCTTTTTTTCGGTTTTTCAGTGTTTGTGTGTGTGGGTGAGAGAGAGAGAGAGATATTGAGTACGTATGAACAAAATTTTTCAAAATGAAAAATCGAAGGAAACTCAAACTTTATATTATTCTGTTGATGGAGATTCGAATGAATTTAGAGATTCAAAACTAAGTATGAATCATTTGTTTTCATTGTTCATAGTCTGTCGATTTAGTGGAACTTGTTACATAAACTGCACACAAATATTTAGGCCTTCCACTTTTCATTGAAACTGTGAAAATTGATATATGAGGATGCTAGAGAGAATAGAGGACTTGTTTAAATTACAGTTTCAATCAACATGACCCCCCGCCTTGGTACCAAATTGTCATATTTGAAAAAAAATCTGGTGTGAAACACTCACACAACTTTCTCTTTCTCCAGTTATCAAAATTATAATTGACAAATTTTATAGTTTGGGTACCAAATTTAATGAAATAAAACTGTCCAGTAAAAGCACTTCCGGTTTACTAATTTTCCGGAAACTCGAAATTTTTGCCATCTATTTATTTCTAATTAATTTTGTTTGGATGGTAGAATTGTATAATCCACTATAATAGCACTTTAGAGAAAAACATAACCCCACCACCACTAAAAGTGCCCTTAAATGAATTTTCCCAGAGAAATGTTTTTAATAAAAGTTGTAAATCTTAATATGTTTAGTTTATATAGTAAGTTTCAAGAAAATCGTTGGAGACATTTTTGAGAAAATCGCGAAAAAGTGAAAAAAATCATTTAGTAAAGTGGTGTACACGCACTTCCGGTTATCCGATTTTTTGAAATTCGAAATTTGAACAATATATTCAATTCTAATTAACATTATTTAGATGATAGAATTGTTTAATAAACTGAAATAGTAGTTTAGATGAAAACCTAACCCCACTCTTACCCCCATAACTGACCTTAAATGAATTTTCCCGGAGAAACATTTCAAATAAAAGTTGTAGCTGTTTGTATGTGTTGTTGATATACCAAGTTTGAATAATATCGTTGGAGCCATTTTTGAGAAAAACGTAAAAAAGTAAAAAAAACTAATGAGTAAAGTGGTACTTCCGGTTGAGGAATTTTGACAGATGTCCCACTGTCAGATGCCGTGGAGATATCTAAACGGAATATCAAGTTTCAACTTGCTACGGTTTTTCATTTTTGAGCTATGCTGTTCACATATATATATATATATACAAACCATTTTCTAAAAACCACTTTTTGGACTCAGGGGACTTCAAAACGGATATTTCCAGTGAAAACTCGATATCGAAAATTTGACGGGATTACAATACTTCCTCTTACTAGGCGTAAAAATCAGTTAACCGGAAGTATGACTTGAAAGTGTTTTTTTCTTCAGATTTTTGCGATTTTAACAGACTTTTTTTTTTAAATTTGTTGTCCTAACTACACCATAATTATATAATTCTTGTAGCACTTTCATTTGATAGGGTACGAAGTTGATTTTAAAGAGAGAGTCGATTTATTCTTTCTTCAACGCAAATCATTTCATCGTGTTTATTATATTAATTGATTAAACTTGGAATTACATAATTGAGTCGAGTTACTTTCGAATTAGTCGTGAGGTTTATTTAAGTTGTTTTTTTTTTTTTTTTTATTGAAGTCTTAACATGAAACCTAGGCATTTAAATGCTGGAGGATCGATGGAAATTCCAGAGGAATCCTATGTCGTCAAGATAATTTACTATTCTATTTCCATTAATAGAAGCTGACTAAAAAAGGCCAACTTAGAGCCTTAACATTCGTGGAAAATGTGTCCATTACAATCATGAAAAATCTGGTGTGAAACACCACACAATTTTCTCTTACTCCAGTTCTCAAAATTATGTTGACAAATTTTATAGTTTGTGTACCAACTTTTAATGAAATTCGTTCGAAAAATAAAAAAACTGTCCAATAAAGCGCACTTCCGGTTTACTAATTTTCTTGAAACTCGGAATTTTGGCCATCTATTTATTTCTGATTAATTTTGTTTGGATAATAGAATTGTATAATCAACTATGATAGCACTTAAGAGAAAAAACATAACCCCATCCCTCCCCTAAAGTGGCCCTTAAATGAATTTTCCCAGAGAAATTTTTTTAAATAAAAGTTGTAGATCTTTGTATGTTTAGTTTATAAATGAAGTTTCAAAAAAATCGTCGGATATATTTTTGAGAAAAATCGCGAAAAAGTAAAAAAAAAAAATCATTTAGTAAAGTGGAAATGTAAACGCACTTCCGGTTATCTGATTTTTTTTTGAAACTCGGAATTTCAACAATATATTCAATTGTAATTAACATTATTTAGATGATAGAATTGTTATTAATAAGCTGAAATAGCACTTTAGATAAAAACGTAACCCCATCCATCCCTCCCCCATAACTGACCTTAAATGAATTTTCCCGGAGAAATGTTTAAAATAAAAGTTGTAGCTGTTTGTATGTGTTGTTGATATACCAAGATTGAATAATATCGTTAGAGCCATTTTTGAGAAAATCGCAAAAACGTAAAAAAATAAAAATAAAAAAAATACTAGTAAAGTATTACTTCCGGTTGAGAAATTTTTACAGACAACCCACTGTCGGGTCCCATAGTGATAACTAAACGGAATATGAAGTTTTTAAGGTTTTTCGTTTTTGAGCTGTGCTGTTCACATACAAAGACCATTTGCTAAAAACCATTTTTTTGGACTCAGGAGACTCAAAAAAGATATTTCCGGTCAAAGCTCAATATCGGAAATTTGACACGATTACAATACTTCCTCTTACTAGGTAGGAGTAAGAGAAAGTAAAAAATGAATAGAATTCTGATATTAGTCTCAAACATTATTTCACAATGCAAATAATTTCCGTAATTTTATCATGTCTTTAATTAATTAAACGTGTAATAACATAACTGGACGCGTTACATTGAATTAATCAAATTCGGATTATTGAATTCTAATCGTTGCATTAATATCAAAACTCTTTAGGTATTTAGACGTTGGGAAACTATAGATTCTTTTGTTTCACATGTGATTTTTTTTTTTTTTCAATAAACAATAATTTTGTTATTTTAGACAATGTTATTAATTTGTAAAATAATTCTGAATAATTGAATAAATTATTTAAAAAACAAAAACAAAAAACAAATTCACTTTCTTTATTATAATAATTAAAATTATTTTTAATGATGAATAATTTTTGTTAACAAAGATTCACATCTTCCAAGATTTATTGTATTATCTGTTGGTATTATTATTATTATTTTTTTTATTATTTCTAAATGATTATTAAGTACCAAAAAAGTAATAAATCCGGAAATATAATCAAAACAATTTTCCCATAAAATTAATAATAATAATAATAATAATAATAAAATATATATTTATAAAAGTAAAAGTTTTCATGCTTTGCTCCCTTCATCTTAGAAAAAGTATACACATTAAACTCTTAATTAAATTTTCATATATATATATGTGAAATAGGTATATAATTAATTCAATTAAGTGATGGTTCGTTTCATTTTCCCGCACGTGGATGCGTAGGTTTTAATTTTGGCAGTTTATAAAAATAACTCTCTCTTTCTTTCTTTCTTTCTCTAACTAAATTTCTCTTCTCTCATTCTCTCTCGCTTAATTATACGTAGAAGTGTTATAGAAATGGTTTTATTAATCCATTTGTTGATTTATATGCTAATTCAGTAAAAAATAAAATAAAATATTTTTTTTGTTTTGTATTTTAGAAACTTTATTGTGTAATCAATCAGTCTCGAAGTAACTATCTTTGGCGATTGTTTTTGTATTAAACTTAATATATTATATATTTTCTGTCACTAGGACGATTAATATGATTTAAGAAATAGTTTTTTCACACGTTTTATTCAATAAAATAAAATTTTGTAGGAAATTAATTTTTTCTTCATTTTCCAGCTTCATGATCTTTTAAATGCTTTTCCTAGGTGCCCAATATTGTGATGACCTCTTAGACCCAACTTACTACAAATCCTACACAATTGCTTTTACAGACGGACACAATAAGAATGTAGTAAAATTTCTATCTTTGATCACTCTTTCTAGGTAACTCCTCAGATTCTCCCTTCATTCGCTTTACATAAAAAAGCTTACCAAGTGTAGTGGAAGAACGAAATGGAAAAGTAATAGTTTTGGAGAATAGTTTTGTGGAAATTAGATACTTCAAATAGTGTATTTAGTGATGGGGATAGAGCCAGTTATACTACAATCTAGGTCAATGCAAACCAAGAGACAAACGCGCAAGAATCCGTTAAATTAATACAATGCCACTTGGCCAACTGTTTTGTAAGAGAAGGCATTCTTTCGAACAGACTGTATTCTGCTTTCAAAGCCAGAACACTTGCTTCAGGAAACGCTCTCTTAAACTCAGTGCCAGTGATAAGGATTTGCCTTATTCTAGATAAACATCTGATTTATTAAGGGAAAGTTGTGATATTGTAAATACTGTCTATGTCGGGCGTGGTTTATTCCGGATATCACAATCGATTAGCTCCTTTAACCATTGAGCTGTTAGGGCGCTTCCAGCTACAGTATCTTACTTCCGAATAACGGATTCTGGTGCCTTTGTTTCCCTAATAGCAGTGAGCTAGATTGTAGTATACCTGGCTCTATCCCCATCACTAAATACACTATTTGAACTATCTAATTTTCACAAAACTATTTTGCAAAGCTATTATTCTTCCATTTCGATTTTCCACTACATAAGCTTCTTCTTTCAGAACAACAACTGACAGACTGATGATAAACTATCCATGATTTCTTATTCATCACACACACACACACACACACTCATATATGTATATATATACAAACTGCTAGAAATCACTACTCATTAACCGGTGCAAAAGAAAAAAAGGACATAATGAATACAACTATTGATTCTTAATACTAAATATAAAAGCAATAGTATGTATATGCCCTTCCATAATTAAATATATTAGAGCCCCCCATAAGGAAACTAAAAATAGTAATTCTCCATAATAAATCATCAAGACAGAGTATCCTAGTATTGCCAACTAGATTTTCTGGGTGTCCAGATGGCTATATTGAAAAATAAACTAGGAAAACAATGCAGTGGATATGATCAAAAGAGAGACAGTGAGAGGAATAGCCAACCGTACGACTCATGTACTTTTAGAGACCTGAACACTCAGCCAAAAAAAAAAAAAAAAAAATGGTCTGCGTAACTGTGAAATTAGGTCGGGATAGGTGTGCGAAATAGACAGGGAAATTCATGTGGCAGATTTATGTGGACAATGGAATCTTGCCAACCAGAAATACGTCTGGCCAGCAGTTTTAAAATATGTGGATAATTTCCATCGTATAAAGAGAAATGATGTAGTAATTTTCTTATTTCGCTTATGTTTTACACGAAATTAAGAAAGTTTTTAAAACGGAATATTGGTTATGATGAAATCAAGGTGTATTTCTTTATTTTGTGGTTAATGTTCTCGTTATAAATTTAGAAAAATTCAATTATTAATAAAAACCTAGTGATAATTTTTTCATCACAAAACTTTTGATATAGTAAAAACTTGCTTCGAAACTTTATCGTAACTTCTTTATTTCGATTGTATCTGTTTGTTGACATTCACACGACCTTTCCCTTACAATTGTTATAACAATAATATGCAGTAATTATTCCATGTTAAAAGGAAATCGTTATAGTTGTATTCGAGAAAATTAAAAAAAAAAACTTAAAAAACTATTTTGTAATGTCGTACTTCCGGTTTAACGATTTTCTTCAAATTTGGAATTCTAATGCAATTTCTAATATTTTTATTATATATTATTATTATATCGGTGGCAAAACTAAACGCTGTACAGAAATTGTATTTCAGAGAAAAGCTTAACGTTATTGTTCCCCCCAGAACTTTCTCAGAAAAAAAAACAAAAAAAAAAGACAGAGTTATCCCGAATACAAATAAAAAAAATGATGGACATTTATATGTGTAGTTAGTGTACAAAATTTAAAGAAAATCGTTCAAGACTTTTCTAAAAAAAAAAATCACGAATAGCTGAAATAAAAACTTCTCTCGCCGAATATCCCGGTTGATTGATTTTAACCGAAACGTTCGTATTAGATACAATTATGATACCTATACGGAATACAAGTTTGAGCTTTCAGGGATTTTTCATTCATTTTTACTTTTTTTTCATACTAAGGGGTCCTAAAAAACATGCCATTTCCGGTAAAAAAACTCAATTCCGGAAATTTGTCATGATCGCAATTCAAATCAAATTTTAATATAAGACAAGTTAAATTTCTTTACTATATGTCTTATAAATTCAGTTTTAAAAATTTCTCCGAATTTGGAATTTTTATTGACATTTAAATTACCCAAAACTACAATTTTACTGAAACGTCATTTAAACGCCACTAAAAATTATTTTTTCGGGGAAAAATAGGACAATTGTGTATCTATAGTTAATAGGCGAAGTTTTAAAAAAAAAAAACAAAAAAAAGTTTTCAAGAAAATCGCCATAAATTGAGAAAATTGTGTTGAGTAAAATCGCGCAACTCATGTCTATGAACAAAGTTCTGCGATTGTCGATAAACAGTGGGGAACAATTTGGATGTTCTGTAACTCTCCGTAGACAAAAATCTTGATGTCTATAGGTCACCCATTTCAAAATGGAAAACTTGCGATTTGTTGCGCAACATTTCGTAGTGTGGGGCGTGTCCTATAAACAGAAACTATATTAGGCTGGTGAATGAGTCCTACCAAGTCGCCAGGAAACGGAGCGTGAACCTGCCAACCTAAGAGAAACTGGGATTAATTTCCCGGAAATTCGTGTGGTGCTTGACGATTTTTACCCTAACCATCAGAAGTAAATCTTCAAAATCACTCCCCCCAGTGATTTTGACTCCCCCGTCAACCGTGTTAAATTCCAGAATTCCAAGGCATCTTCCAATCTCAATTTATCCAAAGATTTTATCCCTCTGATAAAAATCTGCCATGTCCACCAACGTCTTCTTTTTCTGTTTTTACTTTCAAAAATAATAACGAAGCGGCTATCAACCCACAAGCAGCAATGTCTTCGGCCATTATGAAGAATGCTTCCAATACTAACCCGAGACATTGTATATAGGTGTGTGGAGGTGTGATTAAGCCTACAAATTGTTTTGCAACTTGTTCCCCACAGTCTATGGATAATATTCTCGAATGTCTATAGACAGTTTTGCACGATTTTGTCTACCGATGTGGATTTAAACTTAATGTTTTCAATAAAGAGATGTATTGTTCTGAAAATGTTATCAATAAAGTCGTTTTTTTGATATTTTATTCACTCTCACCACATACACACATACATACATACATACATACAAGCGCGCATATATATGTAACTATTTTCTACATAGAAATACTTAAAACATGTGTTCCGGTAAAAAAAAAAAAAAACTCAATTTTGAAAATTTGATACGCACACAATACTTCCGCTCATGGCAATAAGAAGTAATAATAGTAAAAGTCTTTTAGCGGAACATAAACTGCCTAATTTTAATAAAGAATGGGTAAATCCGTCAATAAAGAAAGTGAAATTTCCACACACTTTCATCATGATAAATAAATAAAATATAAATAATTTACCGGATGAAAGAATCTCTCTTTTTTTACGAAAATATAAAAACTTTCAATTGACCTTGAGATTTTCTATCTACCTTATATAATTTGTATGTAAATTTTTTTTTTTTTTTTTTGGAAATAAAATCTTTATTTATTTATTTGTAATATGATTTGTATCAATTAAAGAACTTTCTTCATATTAATAAGTGCAAAGATATACTCGTATACGTATTAAATATGTCAATAAAATTTGTCAAACTGCAATAAAATGAAATAAAGTTATGTGAGTGTTTCAAAAACAGATTTTTTTTGTATTTCCTATTATTATTAATTTAAATTTACTCATTTAATTGGAACTCTGAAAGCTTTTTGATAGGGATTTTCATTCTGGATTTGTAGGAAAAGTGGTGCAAAAAATAAATATCTTGATTATTTTTTTTTTAGGATTTAATATAAAACCTAAAAATCACATTTAACACGACTTTCACTTACTGCAGTTTACACAGATTTACATGAGAAAGTTTCTTCAAGCCTATAATTTTTTGCTTGTCTTCAATTTTATATCAATTTGAGTACAAAACTTAATAAAATGACTTATTTGAGGAATGCATAACTTCACCTCATCTAAATCTTCATTAAATAGACTTTCTCCGAAAAAACAATTAAAACAAAAGTGATAGGTCTCTTTTTCATTGTAGTTATATTAACAAATTTAATGAAATCCGTCGGTGTTTTCACTTTCTCTTACTCCTAGTAAAAGAGGAAGTATTTGTAATCGTGTCAAATTTTCGATATCCAGTTTTCACCGGAAATATCCGTTTTGAGATCTCCTGAGTCTAAAAAAGTGGTTTTTAGCAAATAGTGTGTGTGTGTGTGTGTGTGTGTGTGTGTATGTATATGTATGTGAATAGCATAGCTCAAAAACCAAAAACCGTAATAAGTTGAAACTTGATATTCTGTTTAGGTATCACCATGTGATCTAACTGTACGTTATCTGTCAAAATTCCTCAACCGGAAGTGCCACTTTACTAGTTGATTTTTTTTTTTTTTTTTTTACTTTTTTGTTTTTTTCTCAAAAATGGCTCCAACGATTTTCTTCAAACTTGTTATATCAAGTACATATACAAAGAGCTACAACTATTATTTGAAACATTTCTCTGGGAAAATTCATTTAAGGGCACTTTTGGGTGGGACGTCGGGTTAAATTTTCATCTAAAGTGCTCTTTCAGTTTATTGGACAGTTCTGTCATCTAAATAATGTTAAATAGAATTGAATAGTGTTGAATATGTTGTTGAAATTTCGAGTTTGAAAAATATCGAATAACCGGAAGTGCGTTTACTTTACCACTTTACTAAATGATTTTTTTTCCACTTTTTCGCAATTTTCTCAAAAATGGTGCGACGATTTTCTTGAAACTTCATATATAAACTAAACATCTACAAAGATCTACAACTTTTATTTAAAAAAAATTCTCTGGGAAAATTCAATTAAGGGCACTTTTAGGTGGGAGGGGTGGGATTATGTTTTTCTCTAAAGTGTCATCATAGTTGATTATACAATTCTATCATCCAAAGAAAGTTAATTAGAAATAAATAGACGGCTAAAATTCTGAGTTTCAAGAAAATTAATAAACCGGAAGTATGCTTTTACTGAACAGTTTTTCAGTTTTTTGACGAATTTCATTAAATGTGGCTGGCACACTAACTATAAAATTTGTTAATTTCAATTTTGAAAACTGGAATAAGAGAAAGTTGTGTGAATTTTTCACACCAGAATTTTTTTTTGTAGATAAAATTGTAGAAAAACTGAAATAACTTCAGTAAAAAACGCCCTTCTTCCGGTCAACTCAGAAGTTTTGCACAACATATTTAATTCTAATTAATATTATTAATTGTATGATAAACTGATAATAGCACTTTAGAGAAAAACATAACCCCTCCTCTTTTCTTCCAAAACTACCTTATATATGCATTTTTCCAGTATTAAAAAGGTTTCAAATAAAAGTTGTAAGCTTCTGCACCTATAAAACGTCCATTTAAAAGCTCTCGGGACAAATTGTCCTCTTTTTCCTTGCCCACATGAAAACTTTTGCACTCAGGATAATTTTTTCCACCTCTATGAGGAATTGTATAGATTATAAAGTAACAGTTTTATTTGCTTTTCACTTTTCCTTAATTGCTGTTTAGAGGAAGTATTATAATCGTATCAAATTTTAAGGAAATACAAATCGTAGAAAATACGATGAATTTCTTTAAACTAAGTATTATTAACTACATCTACAAAAAAAGAGATACAATTCTTATTTGAAACATATTGGTGGAAAAATTCATTTAAGGGGGGAGGGCCTTAGGGAGAGGAGTAGACGGTTATGTTTTCCACTAAAGGGCTACTTCAATTTATTACACAATTCTAAACATTTAAACAGTATTAATTAGAATTAAATATGAGATTTTCTGGCGAACGGCTTCAACAAATTTTTTTTTTTTTTTAACCTCAGTAGTATGTCGACTACTGTAGGGGTTTTAGTGAACCAGTGAACCCCCACCACTCATCCACTCTAGCGGAGAGAAACAGCCCCTCTCGCATAGAGAGGAGAGGAGAGGCCAGTATATATATGTATGAGAGAGAGAGACAGTCGAGGATCATTCTGTTCAATTCAGTCTTACACATCAGACATCATTCTGTTGATTCACACTCCGTACATATCATTTTAGCCACGTCAGTCTGTCAGTTCAGTCAGTTCTAAATTCTAAAGTGTAAAGTCCCTGGCAGTCAGTATATATATACATATCAATTAAATATCTTAAACCAATCTTAAGGTGTTTATCTATCATCATCAACACCAACATCTCCTCACAACACGCTCATCAACAGACTAAATTGAACCGAGTGATCCTCGACTGTCTCTCCTCTCATATATATATATACTGGCCGAGCCTCTCCTCTCTGTGCGAGAGGGGCTGTTTCTCTCCGCTAGAGTGGATGAGTGGTGGGGGTTCACTGGTTCACTAAAACCCCTACAACTACACATACCAAAAAGCTATAACTTTAATTTGAAAAAAAAATTTATCGGAAAAATTCTCATATAAGATGTAGTTTTGGGAGGGAGAAAGAGAGGAGGGGTTATGTTTTTCTCTAAAGTACTATTATAAATTTATCATACAATTAAATAATATTAATTAGAATTAAATATGTTGTCAAAAATTTTGAGTTGACCGAGAAGAAGGGCGTTTTTACTGAAGTTATTTCAGTCCTTCTACAATTTTATCCATAAAAGAAAAAAATATCGATAGATGTGATTAAATTTGTTACATTAACTATGACTACAGAGCTTATCACTTTTATTGATAACTTTTTTCCAAGAATGTTCATTCATCATTAAAGAAATTTTGCAGGAGGGGGAAGTATATGATTTCCTAAATAAAAAAAATTCATTTTATTAAATTTACATTCTTCAATTGATATAAAATCGTAGACATAAAAGTTATGTTTGAATAAAATTTGCCACTTATAACTATGTAGACGGCAGTAGAGGAGCGTGTGAATGTTTCACACTAGATTCTAATATAATAGAAATTGATTTATAATATATTATTAGATATTTAAAAATTATTTACAGTAATTATAGAGTTCAATATAAAAAAATAAAAAAAAATATGCGCAATTTAAATAAAGGAAAAGAAAAATGAAATCCAAAATGTGATAGTATTTTATTATAAGATTGTGTTGTTTGTATAAAAGTTGTAGTGAAAGTTTGTGGAAGATGAAAAGGAAAGTATGAGAGTTGTGTGGCAAGTGACAAGAGATAATAATAATATGACCTACCGCCTTCCCTCTCCCCTATTTTAAGGAATTATTATAGAAAGGGACTTTTTTAAGTGAACAGGCAGCCCCATATTACAGTACGTTAAAGAGAAGTACTACGGAGTAGTAGTAGTAAAGGGTCGTCGATCGGCCACAGAAGAAACTGTGTTAATAGTGCAAGGGTATCGACCTTATATTATTGTGTGTATGTGTGTGTGGGTGTTAGTATATGTTTAAAGGACCACCTGTTGCTGTGTACAGTTGTTGGCCAGCTCTCTACTACACCCACCACCTACCGCCGCCCACCCCCCTCGGCTACCCCCCCTAAGTGCTGTATAGCTCATCGTGTGGTAGTCATATATACACCCGGGGTAAGGGACCTTTTTACCCACTGCCGCTATCCGCGGCAACACAATCGATCTCCTCATATATAACAACTAAATATACCAAGACAGCAGTACCTCTCTTTGCTTCATACATTGACCCCTATAACATCCCCCACTATTACTAACACAAACCCGGAAATCATAATACAAAGCAAAATCTTCTTCTTCTTCTTCTTCTTTTTTCAACATCATTATTATAACATCTTTTTATTTAGAATTTTATAATTAGTCTATATATGCAAATATAAATATAAATATAAATATATATAAATCAATACTTTTATATTAAACAAATAATCAATTAGATTTAACAATTTATTTATTTAATAAAGAAAGTGTGAAAAATTGGAATTTCTGCGAACTAAACATCGATTTATAAATGTCATGTATTTTAATAAGTTTAACAAGAAATAAAAAAAAAAACTGTGTTATTTATTTCATTTCTTGCTCATTTACTTTCACTTTTAGTGAAATAAAGTTTTACTATCTGCATTTTTTTACCTTTTACTTGTGTCCTGTTAATAAATAACGTTCAATTAAATTTATAAATATTTTTTTTCTCTGTTGAAATTATTTATTTCAGAAAATAGTAGTAAATCTATATATATATATCTATATATAATATTTCTTTTCTTGCTTACATTTTTAGATTAGGCTGAATTAATGAGTTAAAAAAAAAAAAAATAGGGGTGTCACATAACTCTTACTTTTTATCCAAAGGTTTCTTTCTCGTTCTATTAACTAGGACAAGCAAAGCAATCATTATTAATAAATCACAATATATCATTCCGTCATTGTATCGCAATCGGTGTCGTCGTATCAAATTTTCAACATTGAGTTTTTATCGGAAATATATGATTTGAAAGAAAAAAAAAGTAAAAAAACAAATTTTTAGTGACTCGTCTATCTCAAAAATTAACCGTCTCAAACAAAAAAAAATTCCACTGCACCTGACCCCGAAGTATAACTGGTAAAAATCCATTAACAGTGTAACGGCAAGAGAGAGAGAAACAGACTTTCTCGGTAGAAAAAAAACAAAAAAAAACAAAAAACAAATAATAAATCTTTAAAAATATGTATAAATTTAAATTAAATAATTATTAAAAAAAAAAGGTAAATAATTATTATAAAAATAAAGAAATTTTAATGCACGTATGTAAAGTACGTATACTCTCTCTATAAGCTTCTTATAATAATTCTTATAAATAAATAAATAAATAAATAAATACTTTTATAAAGTAGCCTGTGGATTGGGAAGAAAGGATGTATATTCATTTTATATATGTATACTTTATATATATATATTAGTCTACCAGTTCTGGTTTGCCAACAGCCACCTTTCACTAATCACTAAACAGTAGACCAACACACGCGCACCACCGCCAAGTGAAAGTTTCTATTGCTATTTTACTATTTACATTATTATAGTCACTCTAACATAAAACTACTCTAGTTCATCTTGTCACATATAAACAGACCAGCTGTAAAATGTTCTAGAGTATAAGTGATATGAAATAATTTTTGTTTAATATTAATTATTAAATATGGAATCTATTACATTAAAGAAAACTTCTTGTTTTTTTTCCCCCCAAGTTAAGGTCATGTAATGCAAATGATTATTTAACAATCAGTAATATATGCCTACCTATTTTATACAAGTCAATCAATCTTTTTTCCTTGTTTTATGAGGTTAATTCAACAAAATTTGGTCAGCCAAGGTCATTGTGGGGCACTATCACTTTTAGAAAACCTCAGCAAAACTTATTTTTTTTTATTATCTGTATTGGTACTAAAAAGTCTAAACTATTGCTTTTAATAGACTCAACATTGGTGAGTCCTTGTGTAGCGAGGAAAGACTTAATGTTAAAATGGAGGGGTAGTACCTAGACGAGGAAGACTTCCAGTTTTTTGCAATTTTCTCAAAAACGGCTCATATGATATTTTCTAAACTTCATGTATACTGTGTAAACACATAATTTTACCTATCATTTTATTTGAAACAATTAACTGGGTAAATTGATTTTATTAGCCCGGAGGAATCTGTAACGCTAGATATCAAATATTATTAGGATTGGGTAAGTGTTACTGAACTACGATTCGCCGCCGTCTTATGAACTGCAATTTAACCATTTCAACTATTATTACTGGTGTGATGGATGCAAGAAACTTGAAATAATATTAATTTTTAAATAAATCTAAATTATCAAAATATGTGACATTCCCTTGCAAAAGGACCAGCCAGGTAATACAAGTACAGTTACTAGGAATGTCCAAGAACCTTTATGGCTTTGTTCTATCCCCTTCTCCTCACAAGGGAGGCACTAAACGGACAAAGAGAAGATTAATTTTCAAGACAGACTTGTTCTAGCTACCAAGTTGAATACATCAGAGCCAGGATCAAGTTTTAAGGGTTTATTCCAATTAAATTATAAGCATATTGTTGTTAACTTAATTTCTCTTAGAGAATATATTGTTTTAAACTACCAGTGTGTTCTTAATTATTCTTGCATTCTATCTCAAGCAAATACAAGCCCTTTTCGCTAAAACGCTACGCCACAAGCTACCTATACACACATCCACACCATTACATTACACTGGCCTTATATGCTAACCAACATTTCCACATTATCTCTAACTTACTTTCTCTTACTCCTAGTAAAAGTAAGTATTACAATCGTGTCAAATTTCCGATATCGAGTTTTCACCGGAAATATCCGTTTTGAGGTCCCCTGAGTCCAGAAAAAAGTGGTTTTTAGCAAGTAGTCTGAGTCTGTGTGTGTGTGTGTGTTTTGTATGTGAACAGCATAGCTCAAACACGAAAAACCGTAGAAAGTTGAAACTTGATATTCCGTTTCGGTATCACCATGAGATCTGACAGTACGTTATCTGTCAAAATTCCTCAACCGGAAGTACTACTTAGTTTTTTTTTAATTTCATGCGATTTTCTCAAAAATTGCTCCGACAATTTCCTTTAAACTTGATATATCAACTACACATACAAAGAGCTACAACTTTTAATTGAACCATTTCACCGGGAAAATTCATTTAAAGGCACTTTTGAGGGAGGCAGTCGGGTTAGATTTTCATCTAAAGTGCTATTTCAGTTTATTAGACAATTCTGTCATGTAAGTAATGTTAATTAGAATTGAATATATTGTTGAAATTCCGGGTTTAAAAAAAATCGGATAACCGGAAGTGGCGTGTTTACTTAACCAGTTTACTAAATAATTTTTTCACTTTTTGCGATTTACTTAAAAAATGGCTCCATCGATTTTCTTGAAAGTTTATATATAAACTAAACGTACAAAAATCTACAACATTTATTTAAAATATTTCTCTGGGAAAATTCATTTAATGGCACTTTTAGGGGGGAGGTAGGGTTATGTTTTTCTCTAAATTGCTATCATAGTTGATTATACAATTCTATAATCCAAACAAAATTAATTAGAAAGAAATAGATAGCAAAAAATTCCGAGTTTCAAGAAAATCAGTAAACCGGAAGTGCGCTTTTACTGAACAGTTTTTTTTTTTATTCAGTTTTTGACGAATTTCATTAAATTTGGTACATTAACTATAAAATTTGCCAATTTTAATTTCGAGAACTGGAGTTAGAGAAAGACGCGTGAGTATTTCACACCAGATTTTTGTTTTTTTGTTTTTTTTTGTGAATACGAATTCTCACTTAAGTAAACATATCACGTAGTTCCACAACGGAAATATATCAAGGTTACAATTGAAATGTCAATTTAATCATGAATACTGTTTGAATTGAATTAAAATAATTTTCAATTTGTAAACAATAGTGCATTTTATTAGAAAATAGTTTTTGTATGCGAATTAATCTTTTCAATTTTCCAAATCATTAATAATAAAAAAGAAATGTATATATATATATGTATATAATTTAGTAAACAATTTATAAAAGCGATACACTAAAGATATATATATGTGTGTATATTGTGTGTGTTGAGAGCACAGATTACTAAATACGAAGGTTTAATATAGTAGTTTCCCTGACACTGACACACATTCCTAGCACTCTATAACAAAATGTATGTGAAGGATTGTTCCATGACTTTTTTCCCTAAATATCTATATTTATTAATTTATTATGACATCATAAAACGGTTATTTTTAATTAGGACCATTATATTTTTGTTTATTTGATTATTTATTGTTGTTTAAGTTTCCTTATATTGTTTTTAAAGAGATAACTGTTGTACAATCTCATTAATTTGATATCATTGAATATGTGTTACAATTGAGAGAGTGATATTTGAACTTGATCTACTCCACTTTCTGAGAACATTTCTCAGTAATAGTAAAAAAGAGGACCGTCTCCTCTATTTTATCAACAAGAGATAACGTAGAATTTAATTTAGTTTTAAATTCCTATAATAGATTTCATTTTATTTATTTAATTATATATTTTATAATTTATATGCAATATTATGGTAATCATAAAATACTGAATGTTAAAATTTTGTATTTAGTTATATTATTTATTTGCTATAAGAAGCAAGAGTAGTACGATAGTGTTCAATTTTGGAAATTGTGGTTTCAAAGGGACTTCTGAATACCAAAATATCTGATGTGAAACAGTGCAATTCTGACTTGCTGGAATTCTTATAGTTTTAATGACAATTTTTGTGTGTAACCTTGTAATTTTTACTAAATCATTAGTTGTCTTTAGTATTATTGGTATAGCCGACAGACTTACACTTTGGTCTTTAGAGAGTAGCATGACGTCTCTGCTTCCACAAAACCTCACAAAATAAATCTTTGAAAAAATTTCAAATAAATGTGATGTACTTTTGAGTGCTTAGTAGTGAAATAAATTTAAAGAAACCGAAGCGTATTGTTATCGAAAGAAAACAAGAATAAATGAAAATCCTTGCATTCAATCGATTTTCTTCTAACTAACAGCATTTTACCAACATAATTAATTCTTATTAGAGATATTTTCCGTGATAGGCTGCTTCTTTTTTGTGGTCATCGACCAGTTTGGGGCTGACGGCCTATCATCAGAATGTTTTTGTCAAAACAGTGTGATAACATAGACTTACTAGAGCAAATTCAGTTAATACAGTCGTATTAATATTTTATTTTATTAACTTTTTTATTCGAGTATATTAACTGAAATCTCTGTGTCTAAGTCTATGTTATCACACTGTTTTGACAAAAACATCCTGATGATGGGCTGATATCCGAAACCGGTCGATTTAGCTACATAAAGCAGCAGGCTATCACGGAAAATATCTCTGATAACTTGAAATATATTTTATATAATGTTTTATTGGCATATGAACAAAATACGAAATTCATAAAGTTTTAGATAATACCAGAATTGCATAAATAATTTTAAGACTTTCGATTTATGTCTAAACTAACAAAAATGCTAAATAAGTTGTCTAAATATTCTCAGCAGTTCAGTGGCCCTTGGACCACTGGGGAGTACGGCCTGAGCCTGGGCCTCCTTGAGTGTGAGCCTGGTTCTCTGTAACTCTGCACTGCGTCTAGCAGAGTTTTGTAGGGAACACCAATAGCACGGCTGTAATTATGAATAAATGCAACAGCACGTGTGACATCCTCGGCACTAAGGGACATTTTGAATTCGAATTGAATAAAGTAAACAAATTGATAATAAATGAACACAAAATATGATATATTTATTAAATCTAATTTTTTAAGTAGCCGGAATTTTTTGCCGGTTAATGTAAATATATAAAATCACACACATACTCGGTATTTTCTGAAAAAAAAAAAAATCTCGGATTGAGGGCGACCTTTCTCGTAACGTATATCCGGCGAAAACACAATATCGAAAATTGGATAAGATGGCAATATTTTTCTAGCAGTAAGGGATGTTAAAAGATAAAAAAATTTGGTGTGAAACACTCAAACGACTTTCTTTAACTGCAGTTTACTAAATTGTAATTGACAAATTTTATAGTTAGTATAGCAATTTAAGGAAATTCGTCGGAGTTCGTCGAAATTCGTCGAAAACTAAAAAATTGTTCAGTAATAACACACTTTCGATTTAGCTCTTTATATGTTTAGTTGATATACCCTGTTTGAAGAAAATCGTTTGGAGGCGTTTTTGAGCAAATCACAAAAGGAATTTTGACCAGATAACGTAATGTCAGATAGCATGATGATACCTAAACGGAATATCAACTTTCAACTTTCTGCGGGTTTTTCGATTTTGAGCTATATTGTTCATATACATACATACTACACACAGACCATTTTCTAGAAACCACTTTTTTTGGACTCAGGGAACCTCAAAACGGATATTTCCGGTGAAAACTCGTTATCGAAAATTTGACACGATTACAATATTTCCGCTTACTAGGAATAAGAGAAAGTAAAAAAAAAAAGAAGATTTTATTTAGGGTCTGTCAGTTTGTTTAAATTAAAATTTGCATAAGCTTTCTTAACTTTGATATAGAGCCACATAAGGCCGCGTAATTAAAAATCCCCACCACCATTTTATGACCAGCTCTATTAAACATTGTAAGGTTGCAATTTTAAGAAAATTAGTTGATTAAATTTTATTAATTAGAATGAGAGAAAGCTGTGTGAGTGCTGCTTGATAGATTTTTCATCATTCTATCTTCTCATCATCTTCTATGGTCAGTTTAGTTAGCTGTTTAGCTATTTCGCCCGTAGCTATTTCATAAATAGTAGCAGATAATCTTGTAGCAGTTTTGTAACAACACCTTTTAAAGATTGTGTTAATTTTATTTTTACTTTCTCTTCCATTGAAAGTATTCCGATCGTGTCAAATTTTAGAAATTGAGTTTTCACCGGAAATACAAGTATTAAGTCCACCTGGGTAGGAAAAAAAAGGTTGTTCGTGAATTGTCTGTATGCGTAGATTGTGTGCATAAACTTAATCAAATACTCTGATGTGAAACACACACACACACACAACTTTCTCTTACTCCAGTTTTCAAAATTGAAATTGACAAATTATTATAGTCAGTATACCATATTTAATGAAATTCATCGGAGTTCGTCGAAATTCGTCGAAAGCTGAAAAACTGTTCAGTAATAGCGCACTTCCGGTTTACTAATTTTCTTGAAACTCGGAATTATGGCCATCTATTTATTTCTAATTAATTTTGTTTGAATGATAGAATTATATAATCACTATGATAGCACTTTAGTGAAAAGCATAACCCCACCCCTCCCCCATAATCCCCCTTAAATGGATTATCAGGAAAGACGTTTCAAATAAAAATTGTAGCTCTTTATATGTTATAGTACACATATCTACTTTAAAGAAAATCGTTGCAGCCGTTTTTCAAGAAAATACCACAAAAACTGAAAAATACATTTCAATAAAAACGCAATTTCCGGTCGCCCGATTTTTTTCGAACTTGGAATTTTCAACAACATAAATTTAATTCTAGTTAATATTATTTAGATCACAGAATTTGTATTAAACTGAAATAGTACTTTAGAGGGATAACCTAATCCCATCCCTCCCCAAAAACTGCTCTTAAATGAATTTTCCCAGAGAAATGTTTCAAATAAAAGTTGTAGCTCTTTGTATGTGTATTGATATACATCAAGTTTTAAGAAAATCGTTGGAGCCATTTTTGAGAAAATTGCAAAAAAGTAAAAAAAGAACAACTAGTAAAGTGGTTCTTACGAATTAGGAATTTTGACAGATAACGTACTGTCAGATTCCATAGTTGTACTTAAACGGAATCTCAAGTTTCCACTTTCTACGGTTTTTCGTTTTTGAGCTATGCTGTTCACATACACACACACACACACACACACACACACACACACAACACAGACTATTTCCTAAAACCCACTTTTTTGGACTCAGGGGACCTCAAAACGTATATTTCCGGTGAAAACTCGATATCGAAAGTTTGGCACGATTACAGTACTTCCTCTTACTATAAGCAAATACATATATAAGCAGCAGTACTTCCTCTTACGAACCGCAAATTAGGTATTCGTTTAGCTACATTACCGCATCTGACACGTAGATTTCCGGCAACATCCATCAACTGAAAGGGTGACTTTACTATTTTTTTTTTTTTTGCATTTTTCGTGATTTTCTAGAAAATGGTTTCAACGATTTTCTTTATCTTCGTTTACTATCTGTGTACATAAATCACTATTATTTTTATTTGAAACGTTTTTCACGGGAAAAGTTTATTTTTTTGTAGGTTTTATGGCTTCCAAATTTGAAGAAAACTGGTTAACCAGAAGGTGCAAGTTTATAGCATTGTTATTGGGGTTGGGGGGGGGAGATTTTGTCGAAAACTATTGTATCGATTTTTTAATACTTGAAATGGTAAATGAACCGATATAAACCTATCACTTTTATTTATAACATTTTCCAAAAAAATTATTTTGGATATTTCTGCACAATTTTTTTTACAAATGTTATATTGGGTTTCCTCAATATTGGCGCTTTCTACTGGACTGTAATGTAATCACACTTCTTCTACCACCCTGGGTAGTTACTCCCCCCCCCAAACACACACCGCCACTATATTTAATGTTACGAAAAATCAGTAAAATTTATTCTGCGAAGAAATTTATCATTTTATTCATAATTGCATTTATGTATGCAATATTGTATTATTCAATAAGAAAAAAGTCGTATGAGTGTTTCAGAATAATTTGATTTTTCTTAAGTTGTTATTTGCTTTAATGCGCGTAATACTTAAGCAAGCGTTAACTTTAAAAGTATTCAGCGTGTTAATAATTATTTGTATTAAAAGTAATATACATGCTGAATCTGCTACTACTTATAATCCTGGTATTATTCTGTTAACTTTTCACATAAGTGACTGCTTCTTTTCCTGGACTTGGACTTTATATAGCATAAGATTTGTTATTCCTGGAAGTTTAGGCAATCAAAGGAACAGATTAGACAAGGTAGTTTTACGTGCAATGACACTACACTTCACCAGCAGTGCGTGTTGTCCCCACATATTAGAGTGTGTATATGTTTGGAAGAGTTTTTATTATTTTTCTTTTAAAGAAGATTTCAGGTAGTGAGAGAGAGAGAGAGAGAGAGAGAGAGAGAGAGAAATAAAAGATAAAAACTTGTTAATTGTTTGTAGAACTATTTAGAAACTTCTTCAGATGTGATGTGTAAATTTTTAGAGAAAAACTAATCTTTTCTTTGGTGTTTTATTGAAGTTATAGAAATGATTCTTCCCTAGGCTTACTTTAATTAAAAAAAAATCTTGTGTGAAACACTCATACAACTTTCTCTTACTCCAGTTCTCAAAATTATAATTGATAAATTTTATAGTTTGTGGACCAAATTTAATGAAATTCGTCGAAAACTGAGAAAAAAAATTGTCCAGTAAAAGCGCACTTCCGGTTTACTAATTTTCTTGAAACTCGAAATTTTGGCCATCTATAATTAATTTCTAATTAATTTGGTTTGGATGATAGAATTGTATAAACAACTATGAGAGCACTTGAGAGAAAACAATAACCCCCCTCCACTATAAGTGACCTTAAATGAATTTTCCCAAAGAAATGTTTTAAATAAAAGTTGTAGATCATTGCATGTTTAGTTTATATAAGAAGTTTCAAGAAAATCGTTGGTGGTATTTTTGAGAAAATTGTGAAAAAGTGAAAACAAAAATCCGCTTAGTAAAGTGGTAAAGTAAACGCACTTCCGGTTATCTGATTTCTTTCAAATTCGGAATTTCAACAACATATTTAATTCTAATTAATATTATTTAGATAACAGAATTGTCTAATAAACTGAGATAGCACTTTAGAGGACAACCCACCCATTCTCCTCCCCTAAAGTGCCCTTAAATGCATTTTCCCAGAAAAATATTTCTAATAAAAATTGAAGTCTTTGTATGAGTAGTTGATATTAGAAGTTTAAAGAAAATCGTTGGAGCCATTTTGGAAAAAAATTCAAAAAAGTGAAATAACTATTCAGTAAAGTGGTACTTCCGGTTGAGGAATTTTGACCGCTGACGTACTGTCAGATCCTATGGTGATACCTAAACGAAATATCAAGTTTGAACTTTCTGCGATTTTTCGTTTTTTAGCTATTCTGTTCACAGACATACACACACACACACACACTCAGACCATTTGCTAAAAACCACTTTTTTGGACTCAGAGGACCTCAAAACGGATATTTCCGGTGAAAACTCTATATCGAAAATTTAACACGATTGCAATACTTCCTCTTACTAGGAAGGAGTAGGAGAAAGTAATTAGAATTGAATTTGTAAAAAAAAAATCATAGCCATTATATTTTCTTTATTTTCATTCAGTGATATTATTATTAAAAAGTTGGCTAACTCTTATTCCGCATTTCTACAGTGGTTTTGTTTATAAATCTTTAAACACATTGTATTAAAAAGAGGAAATGTAAAACTGAACTCAAAACATCATCATTATATCTACAAAACACTTCTTCACATTACGTCATCATACAGGACAATATTATCACTGAGAGAAATCGTCATAACTTTTAAAATGGATGAGATTTCTTCGTCATAAACATTTTTTTTTTTTTTAATTAATTCTTCTTCATTTTTAAACTTTCACTATGATATTTGAAAAAAAAACATTTTATCAGCTAAAAATACCATCCTTGTGATAGTAGGAAGTATTTTGGCATTAGAAGATTATCTATTTAATTATGGATTATATTACATGCAAAGCGTAACAACAATTTAATATCTTCAACATATGTTTTTATTTTTATAATAAAGGGGAAATATACAATGTGAAACTTTAACAGCTCCTTCTGCGATAATTTTCACGCGGTCGGTTGATAAATCGGCCCTGAATTTAACACGTAACAGAAAAACGTAATAATGAAATTATCAAGAAACCCTTGTGCACAGTATTTTTTATTTTATTTTAAACTTTCAATCCAATATGTGCCGTGTTGTATACGTAAATACAATTTAAATCGCTCGAGTTATTTTCGAGAAAACCGCGAAAAACTACAAAATCTATTCAGTAAAAGTGATTAAAGAATTTTGACTGGAACTTCCTTTTGATTGATTCCATGGCATAACCAAACGGAATATCAAGTATCAACTTTGTTTTTTTTTTTTATTTTTTATTTACGCTCTTCACATCTCTAATACACACACGCATATATACATATATGTAATCTCCTCTCTCCCCCACACACTTTAGAAACTACACAATATTTCCTGTTATAAGCATTAAGAGAAAGTAAAAATTATCAGCGACTTAATGAGTGATTGCCTTTGCACTGCTGGAAAAAATTTCAAGAGTTTTTCTACGGCCTATCGCCTCGCCTCAGTTTATTCGGTCCATCTTCAGGATATTTTGATAAACAATTTTAAGATGCGTAGAATATGTGAATGGGGGCCCTCACAAATAGATCAGTCATAGAACTAAGAGTCCCACTGTGGAAAGCTTTACGCTATTTATCGGGATTTCCTGATGACAGAGAAATACCTGGAATTATACTATTATCCACTAAAAATGGATGCAGGCTATAATATTTAAAATTTTTATGACCAGCAACTTAGCATTTACTTTTCGTTTTTACTTTACAATTCCGATAAGTTTCAAGTTTTTAGCATTAAAAAAAAAAAAAAAAAAAAAAAAAAACCTCAGAAGACAATTATATAATCAAGTTATCATGTTATCAGTTCATTAAAAAATTCTACTTAGACTTTGGGCACTTTATTTTACACACGTGTAATTCTTATTAAAAAAATAAATAAATAAAAAAAAATTGATTATTTCAAATTAAGATAATTAACAGTGCAGCTTTTTATGATAAGAAATAATATTCATCATCATTGTTATGGAAAATTATTTATTTATTAATTTATTTTTCAAAAATTATCTATTATTATTATTATTTATTTATAAATTAAAAGTTATTTTTCTTTGTATTTATTGAAGGATACGCACTTTTTTATTGTTTAAATTTAAATTTTTTTTTTTTGTTAATTAGTCTAATTGAATTAATTCAGTGTTAAGTTTACTGAAATATTTTACAAAGCGAGACCATTTATGAAATAAATAAACGACGATATCTTGGGAAACTATTGAAATGCAAAGCATTGAATTAACCCTTGAAGTGCTCCAACTATAGAGACTAATGCCGAATCAAATATAGGAAACATCTATTCAAAATATTCACGCTTAAAAAGCTTCACTAGAAAGAATCTTTTGGAATACAGCAAATAAGATGCAACGTCTTAAAACAAAAAAAAATTCTGACCTTAATATAGGTTGACCATTTTTAGTAGCATATTTCCTACACACATATTAGTGATGTTACATTTTGATCGTAAAAATATTTCTCATCTCACCTGTAAACAGAAAAATAGATATAATTAATTCATTTTGAATTGTTTAATAATTTATGTAATATATATTAATTTGTACAGCTAAATATATTTATACTTTAACACAAAGTTTAGCCTGTTTATTCAAACGATTTGTAGAGGCGGAAAGCAAACATAAATTTCCCATATCTACAGTCTAAAAAATATAATATAATATTCTTTATTAGAGTAGATTTTGATTGTAAAGCCTCATAAAACTGTTATTATAACTTGTTATAAAAAAACTGTCTGATTTTTATTGTTAAAAAAAGAAAAAAAAAAAGAAGAAAAGTCTGGCCTAAAGTTCACTTGTCTACTTTCACTGAAATATTTAAATTTAATCATTCAAGCCAACACAACACTTTCTTTAACATTTAAAGGAGTTATAAAAAATTTGAAATCTGATGAGGTAAATTTATTTGTAGGATTTTTCACATCAGAAAGTTAGTATGGATTTTTAAATACTAGTGTAATAATACCCGTTATTGTTGGTGGAAAAACTATCCTTGAATTTACCACTTTTAAGCCCTTGAATAATATTTTTACCCTATTTTGCTTACTTATCTTTAGACTGAAGTTGAAAAAATAACGAATCCTAAGCCTTGATGTTGGAAAGTGGATCCTAGTTGATCCTTTAATATTTTTCCACAAATCTATTTTAATTATAAATAATAATAATAATATGATATGGTCAAAAGTTTGCAAAAATTGTTCATTTTTAAAAACAAGCCAATAATTTTGTTATTGAGGATAAATTAAACTATAAGAATTTCCATGTTACTTTAATTATTTCTTTTCATATTATGTTGGTTAACACCTGGAAAGGTTTCGTTCAAAATCTATTAATTAAAGACTTCAATCCAAAGTATCATTCTAACGTATAGGTATTAACGATTCCGTCTGTATAATGTTAACAATCAATACCTTTTTGTGAAAAAATTCTGGTCTTGAGAAATCAAATCTTGCAAAAAGAGAAAATCGTGTAAGATTACATTTTTTTAAATAATTTATTTTATTATTTTTTTCTACACATTAAATTTTGAAAACTTTGATGTAGATACATTTACAGAACAAACAAAGGTAATTTTCTTTTTGGCTTTTTATCTTCGCATTTGGCGGATGAATCTGCTCGCACGGGTTAGTTTAGTGGCTAGCATATTCGCCTTTGGTGGGAGAGGAGTCGATTTCCGTGACTCCTCAAACGGTCCAGCATGTGAAAAAGTGAGCAGCTTCTGTTAGATGAGGATCTGGTAGTGAAGACCAG
Organism: Triatoma infestans; assembly: GCA_011037195.1. Taxonomy (NCBI): domain Eukaryota; kingdom Metazoa; phylum Arthropoda; class Insecta; order Hemiptera; family Reduviidae; genus Triatoma; species Triatoma infestans. The sequence continues at coordinate 27,385 of JAAEAF010005590.1, forward strand.
AACTAAACCTTGGGGCCCTTTCATGGGATTCTGCGCTATACCTTTTTGCGTATGAATCTCGGGCAAGATTCACAACAAACAGTTAGGACTAAATGTATTTTTTTTTTTTTTTGCGAGAATAAGAATTTGTGGAATTTCTTACTTCGTTACTTTGCAACTCACTAATGTGATATCGCATTTCAAAGATTGTATAGGGGTATGTAACTGGAAATATGGTGGCCTATAGTTCCATTATAAACCAGAAAATGGTTTAATATTGACATATAAATAAATCGATCGAGTAATCTATATAATCTTTATTCAAACTAGGTTCCTATTGTAATGTAATGAATATCTTCTTTGGAAAAAAATCCCTAGAATGAGCATCAAGACTGGAAACTTTATTTTGCTCCGTTACCAGCGGTCCCAACCACGCATTACTCCCTCTGTTATACCCACTGCAGTATCGACAAATGGACTTTGAGAACCAAGCTTCCCTGTAAAAGCTGTGTCTAAATCCCACCAAGAGTTAGAAAAAAAAAATTATAAAACCCCGGCAATTTCAGAGCCAATCAGTGAAAACATGATTATTGTAGGAGTCTTAAAATCAATACTTGAAGAGTATAAAAATAACACTCCAGAAGTTAATAATCAACTATCAAGAGTTTTGAAGCCTAGTGTGGGAACAAACTTGAAGAGCTTACTAACTATTATCTATGGGTCTACAAAACCAGCACTCAAAGGGTTACTTCAAACAACAGGTTTATGATTGTCTTCACTCAACTCTGCCAAATGCACTTTCAAAGGCCGGAGGGTTCTCTACAAGCTGGTTGGACTATGTAATCGCCTGTTAGAAGGCAAGAATTATAAAATTAGCCACAACGCTCTTCAAGCCATGGTGTCCTAACTAGCCAACGCTACCAATCTACATGCGTCATCAACATAATCCTTTTATCCTCTCGTTTACTCTTTTTCTCCTCACTTTTGTGTTTTGTATTTTCATTTTAGCATCAGCCATTATTCCTGCTACCATTACACTATCTCTAAAACTAATATGTAAATTCTAAGCTGTCAGTATTTGATTCGAACTTATTATTTTTGTTTAAATTTAAGGTGCGTCAGCATCTATGATCATGGGCGCCCAGAACCTTCTCAGTGCATTGCCGGCCTCCGGACAGAGTTCTCTCGTTACAAACAACACTGTCCATCACCGGACAGTGAGCTGTAGGAACTCTTAGGAAGAAAAAATCTAAGGGCACAGCACAGCTGGACTCGAACCCGGGCCCTCCGCATGGGTGTCCAGTGCGCTAACCACTGAACTTATTATTATTTAACATTATTATTATTATTGTTTTAAATTTATGACGCGTCAACATTTGTGGTCATTGGCGCCCGGAGACTTACCAATGCACTGCCGACCTCCGGACAGTGTTGTTTCGTTGCAGGCAACGAACTGAACTCGTGAACTGAAGACGCTTTAGAAAAAATCTAAGCGGTAGCACTGGACTCAAACCCGGGACAACCGGGTTCGAGTCCATCGCGTGAATCCTTTCCCTTGATTACTATTTGATGTAGACCAAATATTTTATTTTTGCTTTCGGCAAAAAACTCTGATGTCAATAGACAGTGCATGGCTGCGGTTTACGAAGCCGGACTATGCTTCTCTTCAGACATATTAACTTCAATTGCCCTTTATATTATAAAGCTTATCGCCACCATTAAATCCCAGAAGCAAATTATCTCAATATTCAGAATATTGCCTTTCGAGGACTCATTATTTTGGGCACCTTACTGCTGTCAGACTCTCTGTTTTTAAAGACAATGTTACTTAAAAACATCGAGCTGCTTCTCAGCAATAGCCAGAGCAGTCATGTCATCTAGTTAGATTTATCTGTTTGTTAGGGGGGGGTTTATTACTTATATACCTTACAACTTTTATAGCTGTAAACATACTTAATGGTTAAAAGTTTATGTCACAGTTTCACGAGAATTCCTAAAAAAATATTATGTGTCGAAAACGACACAAATAAAAATATTCAGACAAGTGTGTAGGATGGTCCATAATTCATCATTTTTGTTATTATTTATATTATTTGTTTTTTAAGTATGTTGTGACGCTTACTTGTTTCTTTAAATCCATATTTTATTAATGATTTATTTCATATATATAGATGTAGTTGAGTTGATATTGACTTTTATACGAGATATTAAAGAAAAATGAAATCACTAAAGATAATAAAAAAAAAAAATGAAGTAAAAACAAAAACACTTTCCCTTAATGACATTTTTTCTGGCAAACTGCCCTGGTTAATGGATTTTTTTTTATATATTTTTATTTTGTATAGTGAAATCAGCCAAGTTTTTCGTTTATTTGTGAGTTTTTTTTTTATTTTTTTTTTTATTAAATATCCCCATAGATAAAAAAACGTAAAGATCAACAAGTACCTACAACCACCTACACATACATATAACTAGTGCTGTACGTTTAGTATAGCTAATAATGTCCTCAATACGTGAGTTCGGAATTGGTAAGAAAAAGAGTATTAAGTGAGAACGCAAGCTAGGCCTAGGTCGACCACCTAGCCCTGGCGGTCGTTCACCCTGCCGAGCAGCCTGCCACTGGCCAACACACGGCCAGTCTCTCTTTCTCTCTTACTCTCTCTCTCTGTAAACTCATTCTCTCTCTCTCAAACACACACACACACAGACACATAGGCCAACTTAATACATACCAACATATACGAGCAAAAAAATAATAATAAAAAAATATATATATAAACACACACACACATATATATATATATATAATAAATGAATGTGTTTTTTTTCTTTGAAAATCATTCACATTATAAAAGGTCAAACTTTCACATTATCACCATTTTGTAAACATTCTGTGTAAAGTGATATTGAAATTTAATTTCGGAGAATGGTATATATAGAGGTACACATATAAAATTGTTTGTTTTATCAAAAATATTCAAATTATTTTCAAAGATATATTTTTATATAAATATATTTAATTTATTTTCTGAAAATACAACACGTTTACAATTTGCTTGAAAACAAAAAAAAAAACAAATTCTGGTGTGAAACACTCGCATAACTTTCACTTAATCCATTTATTACAATTTGGAAATTTCTTTTTTTTCTTCTTTTTTTTAAAAAAATACATATAATTTATACCAAATGTACATTTGCACTCAAGTCCCCCCAACTATATAGATGTTGGAAAGGCGTACATTATTTATTTCGGTTTTGGGACTGAATGGCGACTTCATTGTAGACTGCACGCAGCGATACTATTACGCCCAGAAATAGTGATTGTACAAGCAATTTAGGGATAGACCAACTCAGCTTCCACAGATTCTATCTAAAATCAGGTTTTCCGAAATAAAAAACAAGATTCATAAAAAACTGATAAGTAATTATATCTTGGCAATTACCATTCCAAGTTTAAAGAAAAAATTGGTCGAGATAATCCAAAAAAAAAAAACAACAACTCAGAAACTTAGTATTTAAACTCGCAATTCCTGGTAACCGATTTTGTTTAAACTTTTAAGTGTAGATTAGAATTTGAATTAGAATGTTGCAGGGGGGGGGGAATAAAACCCCAGGCACCGCAGCCTCCCATTGAAGCTTATTGTGCCAACCCCTCGAAAGTTAGTAGTGGAAGCTCCCCTCTTCATGAGGTCTAGAACCTTCCCCACCAGTCCTTCTTGGAGTACGATTTCCTCCGGTCTCAATGTGCCGAAGATCTCGTACCGCAATTTACCTATTGCAACGCAATCAAACAGCAGGTGAGAGGCCGTCTCCTCCTCCTCCTGGTACAGTCTACACAAGGACTCTATATCCACCAAGCCCTATGCAGATGTTTTTTGAACCTGCCATGCCCAGTAAGCAGGCCTGTTATCAGAGAAATCTGATACCTGCCCTTTTATGCTCCCTCCGAGTCCATTCTCTCAGAGACGCCCTCGCCATACTTTTGGCTACCCCTACAGCAGGTTCCGGCCCATAGAAGGGAGTATTCGCTCCCTCCCTGGCCAGTTCGTCGGCCATTTCGTTACCTATAATTCCCTTATGCCCCGGCACCTATACTAGCCGAACTTTGTTGTGCCGAGATTTTAAGTATAGATACTATTAATACATTAATATTATAATTAAAGGTGATAAAATCATGATAGGTAGATAGATTCTGTGGCTAGTAAGGCCTATGCAAGAACGCAAACCCTATTAGTTTGTAGAAGGCCCCTCACAAATTAGAGCATCCTCTCTGCAAAAGCCTCTATAAAAACCTCTACATCTGATTTTCCGGTGATGGACAGTGTTATCTGTAAACTAGAGAACACTGTCCGGGAGGCCGGCAGTGCACTGAGAATGTTCCGGGCGCCAATGACCATGTTGACGCGCCTTAAATTAAAAAAAAAAAAAAATTAATATTATAATTTATTAAAGGGGATAAAATCATGATAGCCAGATTCTATGGCTATTTAGGCCTATGCCAACGCGAACCCTATTGGTTTATTGTGGACCCCCCCCCACAAATTAGATTTCATTTTTCTTTAATATCTTGTATAAAAAGTCAATATCAACTCAACTATATCTATATATATGAAATAAATCATTAATAAAATATGGATTTAAAGAAATAAGTAAGCGTCACAATATACTTAAAAAACAAATGATGAATGGATGATGTACATCCTACACACTTTCCTAAATAGTTTGATTTGTGTCATTTTCGACACATAAGATTTTAGGAATTCTCGTAAAACTGTGACATAAACTTTTAACCATTAAGTATGTTTACAATTATAATAAAAATTATAAGTTATATAAATAATAAAACACCCAAACAAACAGATAAATCTAACTTAGGCCTATGCCAATGCGAGCCTTATTGGTTTATTGTGGCCCCTACAAAATTAGAGCACCCTCTCCAGTTCTATTGTTAATTAGATTTAAAAGTCTGGAGAGAGGCTTCTGCGTAAAGCTTGAAGATGTCAATTTCTTATCACTAAGGAGACGAAAACTCAGCCACACAATCGTTTAAATACTGACGTTAGTACACGCAGTGCTATTTCTACTTCTTTCTGACAAAACCTACACAGGGTATCCATTGTCCAGCCCATGCGACGCAGGTGCTTGTTAAGTCTACAGTGGCCGGAGATGAGGCTTACAGTCATCCTTGCATGGCCTTGTTGGAATAATTTTATAGTGTTTCGTGGACGAATAGTTAGCTATTAATAAACTTTTTCGGCTTCCTCTGACCTGAAGTTTTCAACCACCCAACTTGTGATACAAAAAAAGTCTCAAGCATGCGGCAATTCCGGGCGTTCACCCATCCATATACTAATCAAGCACATTGTTGCTTAACTTCGATGATTGTACGTATATTCAACTAAGAAGTGGTATATTCAACATCGTATGACCGCCGTTAACAAAAGCCATTTTGATGGAAAGTTTTAACATTTCAGAACCCTCACAGCTCTCCAAATATCAATTTCCCTGAAATATCAATTTTTTGAAATAAAAGGCATATGTATATGTAGATATTGTATATTGTTTAAAGAAAATCGTTGGAGCCATTTTTTGAGAAAATGGTTTAAAAAAAAAAAACGCAGTAAAGTCATACTTCCGCTTGATGAATTTCGATCTTTTCTATCATATGTAAGTAGATATATCTAAATGGAATAACAGTTTTAAGCTTTCTACGATTTTTCATTTTTCTGTCCTACACATTCAAACTTTTTTCGTACCTCAAAATAAGTATTACACAGTTTTGAAAATTTGAATTTTAAACACAATTTGGAATATTAAATGAAAAATAAATGCACAACTTTCTCTTAAAACATAAGAGTAAGTAAAATTTATTTATTTCTAAAGTAGGTTAAAAGTCTTAAAAATAATTATATTGTAACGCCGCCAGTGGTGCCATCTAGGAGAGAAGACAGGTACCTAAGGTTCTCTTAGTGGCCGTAGGAAGCGCTGGCGGCGCTTCCTGTTTTGACCGGAATAGTCGAGAGAAGTCTGGAATGTTCTCTACTGGTATAAATAGAGGGACCACAGAGAGTTTAGAGAGTTTTTCAGTTACAAACGAAGTTACAAGTTTGTGAAAAGTGTACAAAAGTGAACAAAGTGAACTTTTGTGGTTTAAACTGTGAAATAATTATTATTAAGCGTTGCATTTAATAATTTATTGTGTATAGCAATAAATTGGTGTTTTCTTTATTGAAGTTTAGAGTATTTTATCTATACGAACCCACTTGAAACTAGTTGCAGTAGCTAGTTTAGAAAGAAAAACATTACAATATATTGTGCCTAGCATCACAAGCACGCAGTTTGGCTACCAAATATCCTGGATTTTCTCATTGGCTGGAAACCAAAACTTCTTTAAATAAGTTACTTCTTCAGATTGTTTCCGATTTATTGATTTCGTCCTGATTTCGAACATTTATCCCATTTCAGATTCTATCTTAAGAAATTTATGTAGAATCATTGATGTACCGAACACATCAGATCATACAAATACAACAAAGTTGACTCAAATTACGCCAATCACCTAATCACTAACAAACACAAACCCGATGACATAACGATCACGATGAAGCTAATACACTCTGGCCACAAAGGACGACGACTTGACATAGTAGAACAACTCGAAATATATAAACGCAAGACACAAAACTTAATAAATGAACAGACAAAATTTGCCAGTGAACCATTATTCAGAAAACTCTTCCCACAGTAGCAACAGAAACACAATTACACACGCAACAAATAGTTCTTAAATAGATTTTAAGTTTAGGTTTAGATTTAAATCTACTATGTATATATAAATTTACTAGTTTATTTAAATTTACTAGTTTAGATATATATAAAAAAAAAAAAAGTGCGTATTTGGATGATGTATGTGAGTGATGATGTGACATGGTTTGTGGGATGCATAATAAAAAACTTAATTATATACATGCTTGCGAGGATGTGAGGGTTGCGTGACAAAGTGAAAGAATGACTGGAATTTCTTAATTCTTTGGAACTGGAAAAACTTATATATAAAAAATCGTTCGATTATAAACGAATGAATGAATTTTAAATGTTAGTTTAATCGTTGTTTAATTTTATTTAAATTTATTTTGTGTATTTCTTATATTCTTTATATTTTGATTAGTTAATTGTAAAGTAAATCTCCCTCCAACAACAGAGTTTAAAGATTAGACCCCTACGTGTTGTGTCCACTGTAAGAAAAAAATTTACCCTTTTAACAACCCAAATACGTGTTTTCCCACCCATCTGGCCACATCCCTTTACCTAGTTTAAGAGTTTAGTAATTTAAAACTACGTCTCAGTTAGTGTGAAACTAAGTTTGCTCTGTGCGAGTCTGTGTTGTCACACTGTCTAAAAAACGCATCCTGAAGATGGGCGAACGCCCGAACCCGGTCGATGACCACAAAATGAAGCAGGCTACCACGGATAATGTCTCTGATAGAATCATAGATTTCCGCTTTCATATTTTAGAAAAGTTTCTGTCACATTTTAAGGATTGTATGGACTGTTTAAAGAAATGGCTTCTATGGAAATTTGATCAATATAAATTTAACAATATATAATTGAAATAAAAGAACATTTTAAGCACATATTCAACAAAATGTAAATAATTCAGCATTTAATTACATTTAGTTATGCTTGTTTAGAAAGAAAACACCAATGTTTAATGTTTAATAATAAAATAGAGAAACGAAGCAAATTATGATTACATATCAGGATTGTTTGGCGCCAGTTTCATTTGAAATGTAATCAATATAACATAACTATAGGCTGAAGGACTAAATTAAACTAAACTACATGTCTTTTAAGTCAATATCTACTAAATCATAATTAAAGGAAAATTGTCACGTGGAGCTGGAATAGAATTGAAACGATTATAAAAGAAAAAAAAACACACAAATCAATAAGAGTTCCATTTGAGTTCATTATAAATTTCACTTGCTTCTACAAAAAGGAAGTTATATAATTGTTTTTTTAAACGGAGAGTTCACGATATCTAGGAGATATCTCTCCCTGAGTCCGAAAAAAAACCGTTTGTTGAAATGATTGGATAATTTATGTGTATGCATGTATATTTTTTTTAAAAGGAAAAATCGCAAGAATCCAAACATAAAATTGACATTATCTATTTTTACTGGGTATTACTTCAACCAATGGGATCTGAAATGAAGATTTTTGTCGCAATGAGAAAAATCTGCTTGAAATATTCACCCGATTTTCTCTAACTGCATTCTCATTGTTCACAAATTTTCGTTAAACTTCACTTTTTAATAAATCTTTATTTGGTAATGTGGGGAGGAGGGAAGGGACTTTTACACTAGAATATAATTGACACGCTATAAAAAGAAGCGTGCCCGTTTCGGTCCTCCCAGAACTTCTAAAAAAATCATTTTTTAAATCAAAAGTAACTTTCAAATTTGATAAAGGACCCATCCACATATTCAAAACTTGCTAAACTAACATTTTATTTATATTTTATGTTATGGGCTTTTAAGCTGAAAAGTTTGAGTTAAGCCTAGTCCGTTAATAATACTGCTACAAATGAAATTACTGTTTCGTTATGTTGGCACACCTGTTGCAAAAGTTTGATGAGACAAATAGTTTGTTTTATACGGCTGTTTAAAGTAAGCGTGTTATATGTGTTTTTGGCAAAATGGATAAACTTGAATACGGTTCCGTCAAAAAATTCTTCGTTTTGGATGGTTTATCGCCAACAGAAATTATGCAAAAAGTTGATGAAAGTGTATAAGGAATCTGCACCTTTGTTATCAACAGTAACAAAATGAGCTAGCTGAGTTTGAAAATGATTTACGTGAAGGATGGCCAAAAACTGCAACTACCGAAGAAAATATCGAAAAGATGCACAATATGGTTCTAGATGATCGATGATTAAAGGAGTAGGAGATAGCTAAGATTGTAGGGATCTCAGAAGAAAGGGGTACGGCACATTTTACAAGAAGAACTCAGTATGAGAAAGCTTTGTGCAAGATGGGTGCCGCATTTGTTGTTAAATGCTGATATAAACTAATGAGAAACCGAGTTTTTAAGCAACGTTTATGCCGTTTTAAGAAGAATCCAACCGATTTTCTGCGCCGATTTGTTATACGATGGATTCACCACATTACACTTGAGTCAAACAACAGTCCAAGCAGTGGGTAGAAGCCGGTGGCTCTGCACCGAAGAAAGCAAAGACTGGAAAGTTATGGCTTGTGATTTTGGGTTTCTAAATAGTCTTTTAATTGACTATCTGCCAAAGGGTTAAACAATTAATGGGGAATGTTAGGCACAACTTATTGAGCAGCTAGATAAAAAACCAGGACAATGCACCCGCCCACAAAGGCGCTTTGGCAATGGGAAAATTGAAGGATTTGAAGTATGAATTTTTGGAACATCCTCCCCCCCCATTCGCCAGATTTGGTACTAAGCCGAGAGCTTTTCACCTTGCCCACGTATGTTGTTATTATAACAAGTTTAGAGAAATCTGTTGATATCATTAAGAAGAAAATCACGGCGATGTGGAAGAAAAATCATTAGTAACATTATTTTTGCGTTCAACAGATTTACTTAAAATACGCAATTAATGTTCCTTAAGACCTTATATAGTTGATATGACGAGATTTTATTTAGAGTAAAGCCTAACATCACTCCACCCTCCTCAGAAACCCTATGGAAAATCAGTTTTCCTAGAAAAATATCCCCCCCCCCAAAAAAAAAAACTGATAGATCTATTTGTATAGTGTGTTTCCAGAGTTTAAAGAAAATCTTCTAGAGCCGTTTCGTGAGAAAATTCTAAAAAAAATGATAAACCCTTTTAATTAAACAAGGGATTTTGACTGAAACCTTCTTGTTGGATTCACTGACCAATTCCCAAACAACCGAATATGAAGTTTGAACTCTGCGATTTTTCGTCTTTTGATAATCCCCCTACATGAGCAGACGCGACGTGAGAAAGTCATATTTTCAGACCGCTTTTTCGAATCCAGGGGATCTCAAAAGTCTGCATTTCTGATGTTATCTCAATTTCGAAAGTTTCGCTTTTATAGAAGGGATTTTTTTTTATTTGTAAATTTGTTTACGATCTTCTATTTAAACATAATTCAAATAAAGTAAATAAACTTGAGTTGTTATTTCGGCTGTATTGTCTAACAAAAGTAGCTATGTACCTGCTTGCAGATGCTATGAATTTAGCATCCTACCTGAGCAGATATCTCGGTCAAGTGAAATTCTCATTTGTATATAAGCTTGGCATTGTCAGCCGTCTTGATATTTGGGTGCCGTTCACCTTAAGCGAAAAGAACTTGATGGATCGAGTTTCTGTTTGTGATACGCTAATAAAGCGCTACGAAAATGATTCACATTGAAAAAAAAGGTATCTGGGATCGAAAAATTGTTCCTTTACGACAATAATACTCGAAGACAATCGTAGAGAAAACTAACGAATCTTCATTATCAACATCTAAGGGGGCGGTCTTCACCCTAAAAAATTCATGTTATACTTTTGGTGGGCTTAGAGAGGTGTGCTGTTTTTAACTGATTCCCGAGGATGATACAGCGAAGTCTATTAAACTGTTCTCTATTGGGCCAACTAAATGCAGCGCTCATAGAGAAGCGGCTAGAATTAGTGACAAGAAAGGCGTTGTGTTTTACCATGGCAGTGCGAAGGCCTCATATTCCTATGGTGACCCGGCAAACTTTATTGCAATTTAGGTTGACACTTCACCCTGCCCACCTTATTTATTCGTCAGACATTGTGTCTTTAGATTTCTTAACTGTTTCGTACTTGCAGGATTATTTGAATGGAAAAATGTTCGAGTGGACGAATGACCTAAAAAATTGTTTGGGAGCAATACTTCTGCTAAAGAAATAAAACGTTTTGGGAGAATAAGGTAATGAAATTGCCCAAAAGTTGGCGGATGGTTGTTCATCAGAATGGTACATCTGTGACGGATTACTGTTATAAATATGTTTAAAAATATTTGGATAAAGAATTTAGATAAATATCGTACTCTATACAGCCTAAGAAAAAGAGAGAATCGAGTTTGATGGAGACATAAGATTTTTTTTCATCAAGTACCGTGTTATTTTATTGGCGGATTATTTGCATTGAAGTTACCACAGAATTCGTCTAAAAGTCAAATTCTTACAAAATTCAAACTTGGGAATTTAATTTCTTGTGTGACCTGAAAACTATGGCAAAAAACAGAACTTGGTGTAATAATTTGCAAAAGATGTAATAAAAGAGAATGGAAAATAACCGATGATTTATTATTAACAGTATACTGTTTTGTCATGCGATGAGTTTTACATCTGTAGCAGAAAATGTTGATAATAAAACAGTTTCAATATATATTCCTCTTAAAGCAATTAAACCCAGAACATTTATTTAATTTGACTGCGTACTAGTAGAGAGAGTATGTGCAAACATGGTAATGGTCTAATCTTACAAGTGAGCATTCTTTAGGTAGCGTTAAGCCGGGGGTTAAGGCATCAATATTATGTACTTTTAAAACAAACCTACAGCAAAAGTAAATAACAGCAAAAATTTTCAATAGTAAGTTTGTAATGATAATAATTTTATCCAACTTAAGGATGAAATTTGAAAGTACCTAATTATGATATAATTATATATATTAATAAATAAATGAATATTATATGATAATGACTTAATATTATTAGTTCACCTGGCTTCGCTTCGTCTCAGATCTTAGATTTTTTTTTTTTTTTAATATTCATGCCAATTGTGTTCGTGCCAAAATATGAAATGATCATTTAAATTTTGATTTTAAGAATTATCATTTTGAATTAATTTTGTGTGATTTTATTTATTATATTATTATGAAATTCGTAGCTTCTAAACGAGATTGACTTCTCCCCAGCACTTGCAAAAAATACTTCTCCAATAGTAAATTTTTGTGTACATGTTCTTATGATCATCGAGGTCATTAGATTAGATCAAACCAGATATGTAATTTCTCCGGATCATTTTATTAAACAGGTTTTTTCATAATATTTTCATTCATCGGAAAACTTGCTAAAGATGTATAGTAAATATAAGAATTAAATAATTTCAAACTTTAATAGGTCAGTTTTCAAAATCAGAATGTAATACACTTATTTATGGATTCATACAGAAAACTTAACTTGAATTTGAACGTGTATTGTTGTAGGCAGACAGGCAGCGCCTTTCTCAAGCCCAATTAATATTGAAATGGCAATTCAAAGATTAATCTAAAATCATAGCATCTCAGGAATCTATTTAATAAATCTTCCCGGCCAAATTGTTACGAATAAAAATGATAGGTATTCAATCAATATGAGAAAATTAAAGAAAATCATTAAAGCCGTGAAAATAAAATAAAAAACATTCAATAAAGTAACTGAAAACTTCTGGTTAGAGCCGAAGTGGTAAATAAACGGAATACGAAGTATGAGCTTTTTTGCACTTTTTCGTATTTGATAAACTTTGGTATCCATAGTTATTTTGTTTGTTTGTCTCCTACTTGTGTTAATTATCTCCTATTAGCTAGAGATAATTTATTTCCGTATTTACCACAAGAATTACATGCTTATAAAAGCATTTGAATTAAATACAATGGCAATTAAGTTTTTTTATAATTAACTTCTTGATAAAAAAGACACCATTATGTATAAATAGATAAAAGAGAGTATTATCGAAAATATTAAAACATTACAAAAATAAAATGTAAAATATAATAAATAGGGGAACGGAATAGCTAAGTGGTTAGCGTATTGGACTCCCACGCGGAGATTCCGGGTTCGAGTGCAGCTGTGATGCCCTTAGATTTTTTCTTCCTAGGAGCTTCTACAGCTCACTGTCCGGTGATGGACAGTGTTGTCTGTAACGAGAGAACACTTTCCGGAGACCGGCATTGCACTGAGAAGGCTCCAGACGCTAAATGACCATAGATGTTGATTCGCCTTAAATTAAATAAAAAATAACAAAACTATAAACTGTTTAATTAACTAAAAATAAAATATAAAAAGAAGATGTAAAATTAATTATTAATATATAAATCTAGGAACTTATTCACAATAGATAATTGAATATAACTATAAGGTTATATAACTTGCCTAGTTTATATTGATAAATGTTTTTATTCAATCCAAATGTTTTTAGTTTAATTCAAATTAGTTCTTATTCCTTACTAATTAGACTAATTTCCTTAGATTTTCTCTTCCTAGAAGCCTCTGCAGCTCACTGTCCGGAGGTCGGCAGTGCTCTGAGAATGCTCCGGGCACCAATTATCATAGATGACGCGCCTTAAGTTAAAAAAAACAAAAACTAATTAAATGTATTCATTAAATTACTATACACAAAAGAACAAGTTAGAGTAATAAAGGCAAGCATCAGAAGACAGTGGCTTAAATGTTAATTTTTGCTTCGCAAATTTTTTTTAATAGAGATACAAATAAATTGCATTTAAGATGATTTATGATACTGAATAGACAAAATTTTAATATTTATGCAGCTATTGTAATCTCATCACTCACAAGACAGCACTTACGAATCACGAATATTTCATATAAATATCCTTAAGTAAAATTAATTAATTATTACAGTTAACAAAAAAAAATAAAACAGAAATCATTAAAAAATAAATTATTGGAGAGAATAAATTAAAAAAAAAGAAAAGAATAATGTATTTAATGAAAAGAAAGAAATTGTATTAAACGTAGTGAAGAGTGAGATAGATGCTAATAATAGATAAATATCGCTTATATTTGTGTACCTTTATGTATGTGTATTTAGAATGGAGGTCATTGTTTGGCTGGGGTACCTCTTGTATTCTTAAATTAGTTCAACTAAACGTTACATATTGTATATGTATGTGATGTGTGTGTGTGTGTGTGTGTTGGATGTGCGCGTCCGTCTGTCTGTGTGTCACTATGTGGGCAGTCTGCTTCTTTCTTTTTTTTCTATTTTTTTTTTTAATTTTAATATTTTATTGCTTTTGTTTTTTTTAAATTATTCATTTGATTTATTTATTTGTGTTTTAACTTTTAACAGTAAAATAATAAAAAATTTATTTTTAATGTATAGATTATTGCCCCCGTCAGACACTATGGACGGATGAGGTTTGTAAATAGTAATTTATTTGGATACGATAGTAGTAAGAGTGTTACTTTTACACACACGAATTCTGGTTTGCCTACATGAGCGCGTGTGAGTGTTGCAACAAAACAAAAGTTGTAAAAGGACTTTACTCTCGCGTTTAATATTATATTTCTTCTAAAACAGTAAAACTAAAAAAAAAAAAAGGAAAGGTAAACCTCTAAGAGCTTAGTGAATCAATCCTGCCAAATACTGGGATAAGCTGACGATATTGCAATAATAGCAAGAAGCCAAAAAGCATTGGTGGAAACTCTTTATGTTCTGGAGAGTGAAAGTAAGGCATTCGGCCTGTTGATCAATGAAAACAAAACCAAATATTTAGTGGTATAAGCCTCCGAAGTAAAAAGAAGACCGCGTAACCTGCTGTACGGCGCGTACACTTTTAAAGCTGTTGAACGCTTTACTTACCTTGGGAGTTGAGATAAACAGTGGGAACCAGGTAAGTAATAAGATTATAAAAAGACTTATGGCAGGTAATATAGCTTATTATAGTCTATTTAAACATTTTAAGTCGTCTCTTCTTTCCAAACAAACTAAAATTAAGTTATATACGAGGTGCGGCTATTAAATAACGAGACTGACGCTGCTACAGAAGAAGTACGCATGGGCCAAACGCCAGCGACCGACAGCTGTTTAGCGTGAAGCCGTCTCTTTCGAATGCAGTACCCTTCGCAATGGAAGATTCGCATGGAGCGTTGTAGGGAAAGAGGAGGGGTGTATATTGAAGGTGATATTAAGTAAATATGTCTGTACGCCCAAGAAATAAATGGATTGAAGACCTGGAAGAAGATTTCGGAAAGCTGGGAATGACAAACTGGAGAGCTAAGGCGGTGGACCGGGACGTTTGGAGAAGAATAATACAGGAGGGCAAAGTTTATGTTGGTATAATGGATGTGTTAGGTGGAGAAAATTTAGGTCTGGTTGATGAATTAAGAAAATTTGGTTAAACTGGTTAACTATGTATAATAAAGAGACACAGTCTGCTTGGTCTTTACAATAGAGAATGGTTAAGGTAGAGTGGTATGAAAATGACACGAAGTGACTGGCGAGGTGATGAACTACAGTGAACTGTCTTGAACTGTATCGAACTGTCCTCCCATGGACTGTACGTCGCTGTATTTATACAGTATCTCCCACTCCAGTCCGAGAGAGTGGTTGGGTTCATTTCTCTTCTCTTTACTCTGTTTGGTTGCTGATCTCTCTTTGGTTGCTGTTACATTGAACTGTAGCGCCAGTTAATAAGAAGAAACCTCTAAGAGAATATTCTTCAGAAAGGTAGTACAAGCATTAGGTTTAATTATTTTAATTTAAAGTTAAGCAAACTTATATTATATTTTCTTATTTATAATTTATTGCTAAATTGATTTTAAAGTGTTAAAACAAATATTGAATTTATGAGTTTGTAATTTACTGTAATATTATTAATAAATATATTTTAGACATTTCATCCAAATCTTAAAATTTGTTATCAGTATGTCTAGTAAAACTGTAGAAAATTATTTTTTCCCCTTAGAGTGAAAATTACTATCAATCTGTATCTGTTAATACCAAATTTTTTGTTTTAAATAAAGTTACTTAAAACATATTAAATTTATAAAAGTTCTTGAATTTAAATATTTGTTAAGATCTTTGTAGTTTATATTAGGATTAAATAAGTAACAATAAAGATAATAGAATTGTTTTAACAGTAACGTAACCATTCTCTCGCCCCCCCTCCCTCATTTTCTTATTTAAAAAACCATTATTAACTAACCTTATCTCTTCTCCAACTTATTTTATTATGCCTTCTACTTGGTTAAATAAAAATAGTATTAGCTGTTTGCAAAAACAATCTACTATTTAAAAGCATGACAGATTTTGTTTAGTTTTTATATAGGCGCTCATATTAATACATTACTGAACTCGAATATTTAATTATTGTATCATTTTTAATCTTTAATGGAAATATTTTTTTTTTTCTGCAACCGTGAAATAATGGGACAAATTATTATTAAATCAGAAGTACCTCGAGAGTGAAGTTATACTTTTTTAACACAAATGAGGGAAAGTAAAGACCAGCATTACTTTTTCTCATAAGTGACGTAAAGTAATATTATTCAATCCTGACTAGCCCGACATCTAGCGGCAATATGCTGCTAAACTAGAACGTATTACAAAACAAATTCCAAGTAGTAACAGATTTGAGATTGTACTAAAAAGGGCAGGTTATACACAGACAGTCAGGGGGGGGTATTTGACTTGAATAATATTATAATCTCAGTAAATGTACCTTTTTATATTTTTTGATTTTCATTTAAATTAAATACGGTTGAAAAAAAAAAAAAAAATTAATATTTAACTCCTGAGTAATGAATTTTTTACACTCTCCTTTAGTTATTGAAAGTACACAATTTTTTTTAATCTTTAGAAATTAAAAGTAATCAAACTGTTGCCACCTTTCACTTAAACGAGTTGACAGTTAAGATAAAATCGCTGTAATCTATTAATTATATTAAAGTTTAACCACTTAAATTAAATATTTGTTTTAGAATTTGTCAAGTCAAGCAAGGAACAAATTAAATATCATTGAACATAACACAGTGTTGGTCAAAGTTACGCCCATAATGTTTCTCTTTTTCACTTTTAACATTCACTAAGTTTACTACCCTACCTTTTTCTTTTTTTTTACAATAATTGTTTAATGTTATATAAAACAAAAATGTATTTAACGCGAGAATATTTTATTTCGTTCAGTGCTTTCTCCTATGGCACTGAACTACTGTTCTCCTGAAGTTCCTGCTTCTTGTTATGGTCTCGTCGACTGTTTTCCAGCGTTTGGGAATCGTTAATTAACTCTTGATAAACATTAAGTACAGTAAACAGCCAGTATTTATGGCGGAACCTTTTTTTTTTCTTTTTTTTTAAATATTTGAACGGATTGAATGGAGGAGCTTACATATATATAACTATGAGGATAGATTTTTTGTTTTGTTTTTGCCTTTTAAAAAGATTTAGTGCCTTTCTAAAGTGCCAGAAAAACAACTTCTAGTCATCATAGTGTGATGGATGCCAGAAATTATATTTATAAATATGATTTGAAGGATATTTGAACATTGGCTGGCAAAAAGGGCAAAACTCAGGTACAAGACACCGTTAGAAGTAAAGTCAAGGCACTCAGCACTATTTGTCTTTTATCCCTTCTTGAAATCAAAATATAAAAGGGCTACCAAGAGAGAAGCACCCTTTCACCAGCCTAAATTCTGCATTCAACCAGGACAGTCTATTACATATATACACACAAGCCTTTTACAAAATCGCTCGTGCTACAACTCTACAAACATACAATCACAACACATCACACCAAACACATTTCTTCTTTTTTTTTTTTTTTAGATTAAAATAAATATATTAACTTTAGCTATACATAGTTATTTATGAATTTGAATTAACTTATAATTATTACAGAATCAATTATTTAGGTAGATTAATTAAACTCAATGTTAACGCTTATAACTGGCAGTGAAGGTTAAGAGAGCGACTTCTGAGACATTGTTCTGGTTGAATGCTGAATTTAGACTGGTGAAACGATGCTTCCCTTTGGTAGCCCTTTTATATTTTGATTTCGAAAAGGGGTAAAAAAACAAAGAGTGCTGAGTGCCTTGACTTTTCTTCTAACGGTGTCTTGTACCTGGGTTTTCACCCTTTTTGCCAGCTAACGTTCAAAATATCCTTCAAATCATATTTCTAAATTATATTTATAAATATAATTTCTGGCATCCATCAAAATAGATATCTTCTTCATCGTTCTATCCTACAAACATTCAACCTACTTCCAAAACAAAAATAATACAGTAGGTGATCCAGAATTTGCACGATGTGCTCGTTGACTAGCCTCATACGAAAGGTTAACATTCAAAACCGATCCTTAAACATAAAATTAAGCCCGGCTATCAACATTATGATTACTACGGTAAACACAGCAACTTTTAAGCAAATTGTCTATAAAGTTACAAATTCATTTCTCGAATCATTCAATTTAATGTTTAAAGTTTATCATAAATCCAACATTGAAAGAACTTTTTTTTTTTAGCCTCGCGTTTTGGAAATATAAGGAGCAAATTTGACTTGCAGAACAAAAACAGCTCAGACTTTCATTTACGCCATAATAATGATAAAAAAAATTCCATCTTTACGAATATCGAATCATATGGTTGGGGAATTCACAAGTTGACAGACATAAATTATTTATATTAATGATGGCAATAAACATTTTTTTAAATATAATTTGATAAGGTAACTTGAATAATATAATGACAATAAAACAGATCTAATTTCATACAAAAAAAAAAATGAACTATTCTCAAACTGAATATCAAAAGTATCAGATGACAGGTCCAGAGGTATTTAAATATAAAAACAGCAAGTAAGGTCCACCACTAACAATCAGCGTCGTTGGCGTGCATACAGCCAAACAGTTATCCCCACCATGAAAATATAAATTCAATTGTTTGTTATATAGTTTCATTAACATTTAAATATGTTGTTATATAGTTTTTTAATAACAATAAATAATTTGAGCCTAAGAGAAATATCTTGTAAAATTTACAGTAAAAGTTACAAGAGTAAGATAGACAGTGTTTATAATTTTGAACATTACAATACATAATCTTTATTTTCAAACAATAAAAATAATAGAAAGTACGTCTTAAATTTTGTTTTTGGCAGAGAATGGATTTTTTTTTACATCGCAGTTTTAAAACCATCTTTGTCCAAATGTTTATAAAAAAAAAAAAAATTAAAACCTTTGATTATTAAAAAAAAAATCTGGTGTGAAACACTCACACAACTTTCTCTTACCCCTGTTCTCAAAATTATAATTGACAAATTTAATGAAATTCGTAAAAGCGCACATCCGGTTTACTAATTTTCTAGAAACTCGGAATTTTGGCCACGTATTTATTTCTAATTAATTTTGTTTCAATGATAGAATTGTATAGTAATCAAGTATGATAGCAATTTAGGGAAAAACATAACCCCACTCCTCCTCCAAAAGTTCTCGCTCCTTCCCAGAAAAATGTTTTAAATAAAAGTTATAAATATAAGCTTTGTATGTTCAGTTTATATAAGAAGTTTCAAGAAAATCGATGGAGAGACATTTTTGAGAAAATCACGGAAAAGTGAAAAAAATCATTTAAGTAAAGTGGTAATGTAAACGCACTTCCGGTTCTCCGATTTTTTTTTGAAACTCGGAACTTCAACAACATATTCAATTTTAATTAACATTATTTAGATGATAGAATTGTTTAATAAACTGAAATACCACTTTAGAGGAAGCTGTAACACCCCCCCTTAACTGGAACTGGATTTTCCCAGAAAAAACGTTTCAAATAAAAGTTGTAGCTTTGTGTATGTATAGTTGATATTCTAAGTTTGAAGAAAATCGTCGGAACCATTTTTGAGAAAAACGCAAAAAAGTAAAAAAACAACTAGTAGAGTGGTACTTCCGGTTGAGGAATTTTGACAGATAACGTACTGTCAGATGCCATGGTGATACCTAAACGGAATATCAAGTTTCAACTTTCTACGGGTTTTTCGTTTTTAAGCTACGCTGTTCACATACACAGACAAACACACAGACCATTTGCTACAATCCATTTTTTTGGACTCAGGGGACCTCAAAACGGATATTTCCGGTGAAAACTCGATATCGAAAATTTGACACGATTACAATACTTCCTCTTACTACGAGTAAGAGAGAAAGTAAAAAATTATTTATAAAAACTAAATAAATGAAAACTAAAAATTAAATATATTATATAATATTATTAATCAGTTTAAGAAATTTGGTTACTTAACTTGTTTAAAATATTTGTAAATTTTCAGATATTCCTCAGAACCACATTTCAAAACCCTTTTTTGCTGGAAAAAATCTTTTAAATAAAAGTGATTGGTTTTTATCAATGCAGACGTTTTCGTGAAAATGTGCTAATAATTCAAGTTTGAACTTCCTGCGGGTTTTTCTTTGATGAGATATTTTATTCACATAAATTGATCATTTGCTAAAAGCATTATTTTCGTACTCAAAACCTGTATTTCCGGTGTAAACTCATTATCGAAAATTGGACATGATCGCAGTACTTCCTGTTACCATGACTAAGTGGAATTAAGTATATATGTAAAGTTTATATTTAAATAGTTAAATGAGTGATGTTTATAATCTAATTTGAAAAACCAAACCTTAATAAATTTAAAGGTAAACCAAAAATTGTATGGAGTAACAGTAGATAAAACTATTAATGACAAACTGTTGATAACAATGTTTTGGTTATTATAATTAATCTTGGACCTTGTTGATTGCTAATGTTGTGTTTTGTCGTGTTTCACACTGGTAGTACAGCAGCGCGCACTCTGCCAGGGTTGAATGACCGACACTGGCTAATGTCCTCCTCATCAACACTCTACTCTTTTATGATATTGTCACATACTACATATATGTTGTTTACATCTTTCTCTCATCTTTATACTTTATCTGTTTCTATTTTTTTTTCTTCATTTGTTACATTCTCTTACTGATGTAAGAGAAAAGTTTTCAGATTCCCGGAGTATGAAAAAAATGCTTTTAACGAATGATCTGTGAATGTTTGTATGTTTTTTTTTTTTATAATCTGGGTGAAAAGGAAAAAATTGCAATCCGATAACAAGATTTCGTTAAAATCCATTACCCGAATAAGCGTTAAAACTCAATAGTTTTTTTTTTTTTCACTTTTTCACATTTTATCTAAAACGGCTCCAATATTTTTCTGTATACTTTGCATACTAATTGCTCATATATACCGATGTTATAGGATGGTTCCAGAATGGACGGTAGTTTTGGAACTGAGGCCTATTTTGAGAAGAAGAACACTTGGCAATACTTCTTGGTGAATGTACTATTCCTAGATTGAGATTAATGTTTTTCTTTGTTTGTTATATTTTGGTTAAGATGGTACGTAATACTAAAGTGTTTGTATCTGCTCATCAGATCAAGCTGCGTTGAAGGCGCTGAGTTCATGTGCCTTCCAACTTCCAAGTTGGGTACTAGAATATTCTAGAAGATTGGTAGAACGTTCTTCCTTGAAGGTTGTACTTCTAGTCTGGTTACCAGGTCTCATTGGAATTTTTTAGGAATGAGGAGGTGGATAGGTTTGCAAAATTTGACGCCTCTCTCCCTTTAATTGCTCCCAAACCTGCTGTTGGCGAGGCTTCAGGCGCATGTCTATCAAGCTTCCAGTCATGGGTAGCTTTTGCAAACAATGAATTCAGAAAAGACCAACTAGAAGTTAGTAAATATAGAAAGATAAGTCAATGAATTTGGGAATGAATCAGGCATAACCTCAGTAGAAAGTGAAAGCGTCGCTAGGGAAATTATGGAAAAGGAAATTCATCTTAGTGTAGTGGTTGGTTTTTGGGAGGTTTATATTGTATGGAAAGATGAGCATTGTAAGTACTTTATACTGTATAATTTAGGGTGAAAGAATGGTAGCGTGAGAAGAGAGTGATAGACTGACTGGCAGAGTGACGGTGTGGAAACGATGGTCGTCGAACGTTGATGGTTGTTCGAATAACGTTTGATTGAGAGAGTATTAGCGGTCAGGCACCCTTTTTAAAGCTAGCTCCTACTCTCTTTAACTTCTTCTTCCAGTGTCCAGATGCGCTCCTTACATTGCACCTTCTGAGAGCTAGTGCTAGGGAGCCATGTCAAGGCGATCCATTACAGCAGAATACTTCATTCTGAAAAGAGAAGGACTCACCTAGGGTTCTGTGAAATCAACTAAACCTACTTATCAGATGGGGAAGCTTTATACTGACTCAAAATAAGATATACTTGTGTTAAAAAATATACAGTACGATTGAAAAAAATTTCTAATGTCCATATTTAAGGAATCATGTTTATCATTATTGATTTAATCAACCTTTGAGCTGAAAGATAGTAGTATTACAAGTATATTTAATGTAAGTGATAACTTAGAATTCAAAGATGAAAGATCGTAAAAACCTTGAATCAAGATTAAGGGAAAAGCACAGAATATAGCAAAATTTAAAGATAAAATATTTGATCAATAACAATTATGATAAATAATAATTAAAAATAAATTTTGTTCACAGATGGTTGGGATAATGTTGTTTCAAGAATGAAAACTATTGAAGGACCATTATCAGTTCTCAGAGAATGCAGGGAAAACAGACTACAAGTTAAGGTAATTAATTTAAAAAAAAGAAAATAAAATAAAAGATATCATTTTAACCACTACTAACTGTCATAAAATAATTGGAAAAAAATAAAATATTTTGTTTATATTTAATAATAGCACCTACATAATAATCTAATATTATTTATAATCCAATGGTAGTGAATCCCTTGTTCCCCTTCCTCATTTGTTGTATATAAACAAAAACATTCAACAAATGGGTTTAAAGTTTCTTCAACTAAAAGTTAATGACCTCCAACAATGATAAAG
Source organism: Triatoma infestans (assembly GCA_011037195.1). Classification (NCBI taxonomy): domain Eukaryota; kingdom Metazoa; phylum Arthropoda; class Insecta; order Hemiptera; family Reduviidae; genus Triatoma; species Triatoma infestans. The sequence goes on from JAAEAF010005590.1 coordinate 50,020, forward strand.
AAGCCTACAATTATAAAATATGGCCACAATCTCACGGACAGCTGATCAAATAGTATAATAATATTCATTTATATGTTTACATTGTATTATCAAAGTAGAATATAAATTTACAATTAGAAAATAGGTATATTAATTTAAATGTTGGCAGTATCGATGGAAAAAGTCTTTAGTTTAATTACTAAATTAAACCATTGATTTAATAATAATGTGCACGACTATAAACAGGAAGTTGTATAATTACTTTTTCTTAATGCTGTAGGAGGAGCAAGTACTGAAATTATGGTACAAACAAACTGTGTAGTCGTTGTAAAGTCGCATATTGTTTTGATTAATCAAATTTACTTCAAATTTGGAGAATTCTGACAATGCATCTTGTTATGTATAGGATCTGAACTATAGATTATACTAAAGTGGCATTTTAGAGGAAAGCTTAACATTGTTGCGCCCCCAGAACCATTCAAATGGAAATTTTCCTGGAAAAATACTTCACATAAAAGTGATAGGCATTTATGTGAATAGATAGTATAAGAAGTATAAAGGAAATCGTTGGAACCATTTTTGAAAAAATCGCCAAAATCTGAAAAACTATTCAGTACAGTCGTACTTGCCATTGATGGATTTTGGCCAATATCTTATTGTTAGTGGTATACCTATACGAAATATCCAATTTTAGCTTCCTTCGATTTTTTCTCCTTTTTTAAATATTTTGTTCAGTCACACCCCACACATACATATCATACGCTAAAACCAATTTTTTTCCAACTCAGGAGACATTCAAGACATTTATTTTCATTGAAAAACTCAATTTAGAAAAATTTGGGCAAGGAAAGTAAAAATCGTATTCAAGGGACACCTCAAAACAATGTTTCTTTTAATGAAAGCAGATCTTGTTATAGCAGTGAGAGAAAGTAAAAAAAATCTGGTGTGAAACACTCACATAACTTTCTCGTACTGCAGTAAGTTTATGTAACAGCAACCAAAGAGAGATCAGCAACCAAAGACAGTAAGAGAAGAGAAACAAACCCAAGCACTCTCTCGGATTGGATTGCGAGAAACTGTATAAATATAGCGATGGACAGTCCATGAGAGGACAGTTCAATAAGTTCAATACAGTTCAGGACAGTTCAATATAGATCAAGACAGTTAAATACAGTTAAACACAGTTCAAATATAGTTTAAGACAGTTCAATACAGTTGAGGACAGTTCAATACATCCAATCACTACGTGTCATTACCCATTTACCATTCTACCTTAAACATTTCTCTATTGTAAAGTCCAGGCAGTCTGTGTTTCTCAATTAATATATTAGTTAACCAGTGTTAATAAAGTCAATCTCGATGATGTAACAGCATCTAAAGACAGTAAGAGAAGAGAAACAAACCCAAGCACTCTCTCGGATTGGAGTGGGAGAAACTGTATAAATATAGAAACGGACAGTCCATGGGAGGACAATTCAATACAGTTCAGTATATTTCAAAGCAGTTAAATACAGTTAAACACAGCTTAATATAGTTCAAGACAGTTCAGTATAGTTGAAGACAGTTCAATACAGCCAATCACTACGTGTCATTATCCATTTACAATCCTACCTTAAACATTTCGGTATTGTAAAATCCAGGCAGTCTGTGTCTCTTGATTAATATATTAGTTAACCAGTGTTAATAAAGTCAATCTCATTTCATCAACCAGACACATTCTCAATTGGAACCGACAAATTTTATAGTTAGTATACCAAATTTAATGAAATTCGGAGGGTATATTTATGGAAAAAATCATAAAAACTTACAAAATAACCTGTTCAGTAAAAAATGCACTTCCGGTATACTAATTTTGGCAATCTATTTATTTCTAATTAATTTTGTTTAGATGGTAGAACTATTGATAACACTTTAGCGGAAAATACGAGTATAACCCCATCCCTATCCCAAAAGTCCTCCCCTAAATGAATTTTCTGGGAGAAACGTTTCAAATAAATGTTATAGCTCTTTGTTTGTGTAATTGATATATAAAGTTTAAACAAAACCGTTAGAGCCGTTTTGAGGGAGGGGGAAACTGAAAAAAAAAAACAGAGTGGCGTTTCCGGTTGACCGACTTTAACGAAATATTAACAGTGAACATTCTGTGATTTATTTCGTTTTTGAGGTATGTTCCCCCTCCACACACACACACAACACGGACGATTGGCTAAAAACCAGTTTTTTGGACTCACGGGACCTCAAAACGTGTATTTCCGGTGAAAACTCGATTTCGAAAATTTTGACACGATTACAATACTTCCTCAAACACCAGTTAGAAAAAGTAAATAAATAAATAAAATAAATATATAGGTTTTTTTAAAAATTCAAAATGCATTTTTTTGTTTACATCATCCACAAACTTTTGTTAACATTTCACCTCTTATTACGTAGATAAAACGATTCCTGTATTTTAAACTCAAGGTTGCATAAGCAGGCTCCTTTAGCTTCAAAACTTATTACTTATCTTTTATTATACTAATAATATTATTTTGTTCTATCAAAAATAACTTTATTGAAAGGTCAACAAAATAAATAATAATTTTTTGTAGAATAATAAATTTTATGTTAAAATAACAATGTATGTTATTTTAGAGTGTATTAAATCAAATATTTTTTATAATTTTGTTAACTATTATTATTATTTCTCTGTAAACTGTAATACCTAATAAAACTAAGAATTTCATATAAATATTTTATTTAGATTATGGCGTCTTTTATATAAAGTTGGCTGTCCTATCTGGCTTTCTTTTATTATATAGTGTGCAGCAATAAGTGCATATTATGTCATCTGACTTGTGTGAACGATAATTTATTGTTACCTCTTATATAAATTTTAAACATATTAATAATGTTTATTCCCCCCTTCTTAAATAAACCATCAGTTTAGAAAGTTAGAAAAGGAAGATTTATACTTAAATAAATAAATAAATAAATAAATAAATAAAATGGAAAAGGAGACATCAGAAATCATAAAAACTATTTTATCTATTGTTTTTACATGGAAGTCAATATACTATGTAAAATTATATAGGTTGTATGTTTATTTATAACCATAAATAAGAACTTCCTCAATATGTTATACCATTTGATTTATTTTGAATTTAAATTTTATGTAAAATATCATTGATTTATTTTGAAGACGGAGCAAATAAAAATAAAAAATACGATAAATATAGGTACATAATGCATTGAGTTTATATAGATGCAGCAACAAAACGAAGTGAACAACATATCATAAACAATACTACACATTGCATTATCAACAACATTGGTTTCTTGAAGTGTTACGTCTTTAAATCTACTCTATCACATTGAAACTTTCAAATTATGTTAATTCAAGTTCTCTATTTGTACGCGATGTTGTTTCAAATTGTATGGATACTTATATTTCCTCACAAATTACGATAGCTAAGGGTGGGGGGAAAAAATTGAAACGTTACCCCCTAGTTTTTCTTTAGAAATCTAAGTTCATTGAGCAAAAATTTGCTTATCTGTCTGGAGGAAGTTATATAGGCATCAACTTTCTTTTTTTTTACTTTTTTTTTTCGCTTGGTAAGAGGAAGTATGGCGATCGTGTAAAATAATTTTTAGAAATCAGGAGTTGTCACCGGAAATACACGAAGCGAGAAGAGTACGGAAAAAAATGTTTTTAGCAAATGGTTATGTCTTTTGTCTTCGTAATACACACACACAACATGCATTGAATATCAGGACATACAAAATTACAAACTTAATAATAATAAATTGTACTATCAAGATAAAAAAAAAATCTTAATAAAAATAACAAAATGATGAATGAATATACAAAACAAATACATAATGATAGAAAATTATTGATCATAGTAAAATAGAAATAAAGCAAAAATACAAAAAGAAATTAATCATTAACCTGCAAAAATAAAAATTTAATTAAATTAATGAAATTAGCCAAATAGCTTGGAGAATTTTTCCGATAATATATGAGAACTTGAAGTTGTGGAGAGAGGCCGCAGTTGTAGTGGAATCGTTTATTGTGATTGCAATGGTATGCAGTAGATGTCTTGAAGAAGGGCGGAAGTTAGTTTAGAGATTTTTGGAAGTTAGAGCTCGAATTACTAACACTGAATTTATAAAAATAGACTATATTTTTACAGTAATTTAAATGTGAGAAATGGTAACTATTAACATGAAATACTAGATAATTTAAAGTTAAAATAACAAATAATTTAAGATGATTAAAATAAATAAACTAAGATGCACAATTATGAAACAATTATGAAAATAAGTATAAGTAAAACCTGTATAGGGACGCGGAACTGCTGCTCGTATAACGACCGTGACTGATGTATAAGAATTCCCTCTTCCAATGGGGCGAAGTTTATATTAGTGCTAGCAACACTCACACCAAGACATCTGTCTTAGTGTGCGACCTTTGTTAGTTCGGTGACCAGTGATTTACGTCAGTGGCCAGCTTTGTCGGTGCTTGCTTTGATGTAAAGTATTAACCCTTGGTTTTGTTTGTTTGGCCACGGCCTTGTCTTGAAGACAGCGGCCAGCTAGGCCACTAGTTATAAATTATCTTTTATTCCTGCCATCCTTTGTGAAGGTAGCAGCTGGCTGGAACTACTTTAACATTGCTATGACTTTATGTCATTACACAGTTAATCCATGAATACAGGGACTTCTTGAATTAGTGGAGCTCTTATTGTATAATTGCGTGTAGCGGACAGTATAGAATGATGGCCTCAACATTTTATGGATTGATATGTGTGACCAAAATATATTTCAAAAAAAAAATTGGGCAGGAAGCAAAAACTTGGTATTCCGTTTAGGTATTACCAAAGTATCTGCCATGAAGGTTTCGGACGAAATCCATCAACCGGAAGTGCGTTTTTACACAAAGTTATTTTTTATTCTTCACTTTTTCACGATTTCTTTCCTTAAAAAAAGACTCTAACAATTTTCTTTAAACATTATATACTGTCTACATACATAAATACCTCTTTAAGGGGGTTTAGAAGGAACAGTAGCGTTATACTTTTCTCTAAAGTGCCGCTTAAGTATAATGTACGAATATGTACCATGTATATATTATTATTAATATTTAGAAGTATTGATTGAATTCCAATTATGTAGAAAATCAGTAATTTTTTTTAAAGAAAAATTGTGTAATTAAATTTTTATTAATTGGAATAAAAGAAAGACTTGTGAGATTTTCAAGCCACATTTTTTTTTTTTTCTTTCAAAATAGAAAGATCTAGTTTTCAACTATAAATATACTTCGGCACATTTTTTTTCCTATCAACACCATTTTAAACAATAAAAATGTTTAATGCAAAATATTCCATTACTTTATGACAAATCCGTACTTTAGTATTATCATTCTCTAACACTTTGAACATACATAACTGATTTTACGAGTCATTAAAAATACCATCAATTAAAATTATTCTTTTTTTTTTTTTTTCTACATTAGCTGATTAATGTTACGATAATACCACTTTTTATCTGTAGAGATTAAAAGTGATATTTAATCTCTGAAGATTATAAGCAAAAAAATAAATAAATAAACCAGTGCCACTTTTTAATTGAATAAATTTTAAGTTTTGGATGAAATTGCTAAAATAAATTTATAATATTAAAATAAAGTAGAAATTCTTACATAAAGAATTGTTTTAACATTTTTAAATCTTAATTAACAATAAATACAATATCAGCAGGAAACATTATATAATTTTGCTTAACTTACCTAATATTCTACTGCACCCTCCCTGAAGATAACTTCCCCTTATCTTTTAATATCCTTTTTTTTTCTTTTTTTTTTTAATACTTTTATTTGTTAAAGTAAAAATATTTATTTATTGTGGTTGGTTCCGCGGAGCTGGGAAGCATCAGAGATATTTTCCGTGATAGCCTGCTTCTCTTTCTGGTCATCGACCGGTTTCGACTGGTCATCGACCAGTGTATTAACTGAATTTGCTCTGTGCAAGTTTCTGTTATCACACTGTTTTGATGATGGCCGAACGCCCGAAACGGTCGAAGACCACAAAAAGAAGCAGGCTATCACGAAAAATATCCCTGATCCTGGAAATATATTTTATATACCATTTTATTCGTATATGAACAAAGTACGAAATTCATAATATTTTTAGATTTTTACATAAACATTTTTTAATTCTGCGGTTTACGTCTGAACTAACAAAAATAGTAAATAAGTTGGCTAAATATTCTCATTCAGTCTTAACTTCACTTGAGCAAGGTGCAGTGGAGTAATGTTTTTTTTTTTTGCGACAATCAAGTGATCTATGTTACCGTACGTGAGCTTGCTAATTTATAGTACCTCCTTCAAGTTGAGATCCCTAAGGAATCCCAAGATCCTGGAGGGTTCTAGGGTGGATATTTCCACCTCCCCAATCTGGTAACGACCCAGGCTATAAAATCTTTTTTGTATGACGGCATCGCAGTCTGTGAGATGTATTGACTATCCTCCATCTCCTCTCAGAATCTGATGTGCCTAGAATCTTCTAGTGCCTCGTGAGAAATCCCGTAAGAATACGGATCTTGTTTTTACTCAGACTGATGCAGGCCTTCGGCCTTTCCTGGTTATAACCTCCCAGACAGACCTTGGCCTGCCTCAGTCCCGAGAGAGTGTTTCAGAGACGTGCTCTTTTTGCCACCTCGTCTTTCTTAATTTCTTTCAAGAGTAACTGGTCGCTACTCCGCAAAAGGGCCCAGGCCCCAAGAGAGGAGATGCAGCGCCTTCTTTTCCTACAGGGTCGGCCACTTCATTACCTCCCACACCGACATGTTACCCAGAATAGGGTAACTTTATTTCTTCTGCCTAGGCCGTTAAGCTTGCCTAGGCATTCCCAAACTATTTTAGAACTTTTATCACAAGAACTCGGTGCTTTAATGGCAGTCTGACTTCGGATAGGATAGCAATCTCCTGATTCCAATATCCCCTATCGAGCTTGAACTGAACGCACCTTCCAGTGGCGTGAATTTCCGCTTGAAAGATGCTGGGAAACATGCCTAAGGGTTTCAAGTGTTTAGTTCTAGATCCAAACATCCCTGCTCCAGTTCCCTCGAGGGTCTTTTCATTTTTTATTTTTCGTGGTGTTGTTCAGATCAGATATATCGTTTTTGCCAAAAACAACTCATACAATTGTGTTTTTTCATATCTTCTCAATAATTTTGTTTTCATTTTTAATCGGTTGTTATGGTATTTAGTCTCAGTAAAAGGTTTCCTATTACTGACCTCATGAACCAAAATTGCCTGCACCAATGTCTAGTCTTTCTATATAACTAAAAGAAAATAGATAAAAAATTGAAAGACATAT
>JAAEAF010005591.1:0-58775 GCA_011037195.1 Triatoma infestans
ACATACACACAAAGACCATTTTCTAAAAACCAATTTTTTGGATTCAGAGGACCTCAAAACGTGTATTTCCAGTGAAAACTTGATATCAAAAATTTGACACTACGTATGAGAAAGTAAAATGGTGGCTGCTTTAAAATCCTTTATCAAAGAAAATACTTTTCTCTGTAGATTTGCAGACAGCAACTTTGTCTCTGTGCTCTAATATGGCTCCAGGAAATGAACTCTTACGAAGCACTAAGCAGGAAGCAGGTAAATTGCATATGACTGACTGGGAGATTGTATTAACTGCGAATATCCGGCTTAGAATGAATGATAGCTAGAAAGGACTGGTGGACAGATTGGCAAAAACGGACGTTAGCTATTGCCACCCGGTGAAACAATTAATAGATACAGCTAAGCAAGCTGCAGGTGAGTTAAAGCAATGTACTAGGAAGTAGTTAACCAAAAGGAATGGAAGAGGCACAAGGGAAGAAACGGGAACGTTTATTAACAGTTCCACCTGACCTGTCCCGAAAAGAACTAGTGTCCAAGTTTAGACTGCAGACAGGCCGTGATTATGTACAAGCCCACCTATTTAAGATAGGAATAAGGAAAACGTCTAGTACTCCCATTGTGAGACTGAAGCTATAATGGACGCTGAACACCATGAGGTGTGTCCAAAGATATTAATATACAAGTTGAAGCCATGGCTTCATAATGGAAAAAATTTTCTATTTTTTATTGGATTTTCAGGAAGGGAATGGCTTGTACGGCACCCAGGATAAACTCTTTATTTGAAACATTTGTCGAAGATTTGCCCAGAAATTTATCTTTGGATTGTTGTCACATTAGGAGCTGCAACACATTAAGCTATGCTCCAAAGTACCACTTCGGCACAATACCTACTCCGTATTTGACGACATTAAAAGCTAGAATTCCCAATTGGCAGAAATTCGTTTAATCAAAAGTGCAAATTTACGAGATTGATTTTTTTATCAAATAAGGTTCCAAAAATATTCTTTTAAACTTGATAGGTTTAGTAAATACAATTTAGGTAAATATAAACAATTATTTTGTAACATTAATTCAGAGATTGAGAATTATCTCAATATTGAAAAAAACAGTATTTATTGGCTTGCCGATAGCGCTGTGATGCAGTCTGCAATGTTGCTCAGCTACTTGGTCCTAAACCCGATTTATATTAAGATTGCCTACATAATTAAAGATAAGTTACTCGATGAGATTTAATAAATATTGGTAGCTTTAAAAAAAATTTTTAGAATTAAATTTTTGATAATTGCTGTAAGAGAAAATCACGTGAGGTTTCCAAAATTCCCCCCTCCCTTCCCTTATTTCTCTTCTAATAATGATTTGTTTCCGATCTGTTAATGTTTTTAATGTAAATAGGAAATTATGTAATCATATTTATAAAAAAAATAAATCAGCTGTTTTCTCAACAAATACTTGGCTTTCTGATTCTACAATGTTCGGTATGGGATTTATTTCCTTTTTAAATAATTTACATTAGATTCTTTCAGGGGATAGTTCAACTGAAAAATCAGTGCGCTCCGGCGTCTGAGTAGTGTTCTCTAGCTACATACAACACTGACCATCACCGGACAGTAGTGAGCTGTAGAGGCTCCTAGGAAGAAAAAATCTAAGGGCAGCACTATTCGACTCGAACCCGAAACCTCTGCGCGCTTCCACTGAGCTAATCCCTTCCCTTTAAATTGCAGTAAGAGAACGTTGTGTGAGTGTTTCACAATAGGTTTTTTTTTTCTAGATATACTTAAATTAAATTATAACCAGTCTGTTTAGGAAAATTCATATAGTGGTAAATGAGATTAAGACAAGTACAAATACCAAAATGAAGGTAATAATTATTATAGTGTAATTAAAATACTGTAATGAAGAATGTTTCAAAAATAAAATAAAAAAAATTATAAAGAAGATGGTAATCTGGTTATGTTATTGATTTACACTTTCACTGGTATACTGGGGACCACCTTCACTATTACAAGAAAGGTGTGGCTAGTAATAATAATAACATTGACCTGGCCGGCTACACCAGCGAAACAACTGTAACTTAAGATCTCTACACTAGGAAGTGAGCGGCGGAACTCTGGCCGGCTATATCCTTTCAGCAGCAAGCAATCCATCAAAACTATTACCACAGAAATAATCTCGCTAAAGTATATTTTATACTATTTATTTTAAACTATCAGAAATAACATCCTGCCTTTCCCATTTGGAATTATGATTTAGCTTTTTTTTTCTTTTTTTTTTAGTGAGTTCTTCATCTGTCTGTCTTCTGTAAAGACCAGATTGATGTCCATCTGGGAAATACAAGAATTGTTAAGCCAAAATGTAGTAATGTACATTGGGAGAGTGTAACTAATTTAGTTAATTAAAAATTTCTTTTAATTGGTAACTTCCTTTGCAGCTATCTCGAGAGAGAGAGAGAGAGAGGTCACTCCAAGTCAGAGAGGAGGAGATTAAATAAAAATAACAAGATTATTCTTACTTTCTCTTACTCCTAATAAAAGGAAGTACTGTAATCGTGCCAAATTTTCGATATTGAGTGTTCACCAAAAATAGACGTTTTGAGGTCGTCTCTTGAGTTCAAAAAAGGGGTTTTTAGATAATGTTCTGGGTGTGTGTACGTATGTATGTGAACAGCATATTTCACAAAGAAACGGAAAATCGAAGAAAATTCATACTTCACATTTCGTTTGATTATCCCATGGCATCCGAAAGGAAGTTACCTTTCGAAATTCCTCAACCGGGAATGGAGTTTTCAGTTTTCTGACATTTTCTCCAAAAACGGCTTCAACAATTCTCTAACCTTAATATAACCACTACACACATACAAAGAGCTACAACTTTTATTTGAAACATTTCTCCCAAAAAAAATTCATTTAAGATAGTTTTTAAAAGCAGGGACGGGTTTCGTTTCCTCTAAAGTGGAAATTTCAATTTATCATTAAATTCTGTCCTCAAAAATTTATATAGTTTATTATACAATTCTATCATCTAAATAATATTTATTGCAATTATTAAATATATTGACAAAATTCTTTGTTTAAAGTAAATCGGTTGAGTGGAAGTGCGTTTTTACTGAAGTTATTTCAGTTTTATACGATTTTATCCATAAAAACACGGACAGATTTCATTAAATTTGTTACAACTAACTGTGAACACACAGGAGAGACTTCATTTTTTATTGGCAACGTTTTCCGAAAATAAAACAATGTCATTGTGCTTTAAATTCCAGTTACAATAAAAATTTCAGGATTGTCAGAAACTTGGGTCAGGGAAGGACTGGATTTTTAGAACTAGTGTTGACAAATTAAGACTGATTAGCGAATTTAGAGTAACTACTACAAATACAATTGAAATTTATATTAAATATGTTATAAATTCTGAAGAATTAAGTACTGTTTGCAACTTAAAAGTATTTGCAACTCTATCGCATTCCTTGATAGATTATCCTATCTATGACCATTTAAGAAATCAATATCTCCGTATAGTACATTCACAACCAGCAAGTCATTTAGATCTTTTGTGTATAAAGTCTTTAGACATGTTAAATAACTTTTTACTATCGACATTAATACTCCGTCAGTTTGTTATAAATGAATAAATTAAATAGATACATATATTCTGATAATTTGTTTAGGATATTTGTTTCTTTGTTCTGTTTAATGTGTAACTAGCAGAAGATAATTTACTATTTTTATTATCTTAATAATTATTATTATTGCATTTATAATAGCTACATTTTATATGGTCTTTAAATGACTTGAGTTAATCTTTCGTAATTATAATATAAAAGAATGACACAGTTCTTACATTAGTTCAGATAGTGTAATTGATAAAGTAGTTTCATTTTCACTAACTTTTTTTTTGTAATTTAAAGTGTCAACATCTATGGTCATTGGCGCTAGGAGCCTTCCCGGTGCACTGCCGGCCACGGACTGTGTTCTCTCGCTACAGACAACACTGTCCATCACCGGGCAGTGAGCTGTAGAGTCTCCTAGGAAGAAAAAAATTTAAGCTGGTAGCATAGCTGGACTCGCGTCCACTATAGGTAATCCCTTCGCTTATACATCATTATTATTATTGTATTGCATTGTATAGAACTAACTCCATCCTTAAGTGCATAATTCATTATTTATTGTAAACTATAGACAGATGTACAAATAGGCAGCCACCGAATCATCACCAATTCTTCCAGATCACAATCAATGGGTTTGGTATTGCTTCATCATCTATATCCGCTCGATGTACCATCTATATCCAGGAGCCTACTCTGCTTTCTCCTCCTCACAACGAATTTATTAAAGCAGAATCTCATGGACAATAAATTATACATCAATTGAATTTTAATAAAAATTTGTAGTAATTGTCGTAGTCCAGTAGCTGGTATTCTTGCATTTAGTACGACCATTCCAAGGTTCGATTCCCTTGGAAGTATAGACGGTGATGATCCAAAATTGAGAGAAAATGTGGTAAGCTAATGTGAATAGGCAAAGACCTGTAGAATTAAAGGGCGTTAAAAATTTTATTTGCTTATTAAACGTCCGAAATCAAATGACTGTCTGAATAGCTTTGGTCCTTCATAGAATGTAAAGAAATTCGTTGGAGACAGCGAAATGCACTTTTGCTTGTCACTTGTTTGGATGTAGCCGTGATATTTAAACATATATCAAGATTTAATGGCTTTCTGCGATTTTTCTATTTTGAGCTATGCTGTTCAGAAACCATTTTTTAAAAAGTAATTTTTTGAACTCAGGTGTTCTCAAAACATGTATTTTCGGCGAAAACTAAGAGACAGTAAAAAGCTAGTGTGAAATAGTAACAATTCTACAATTGCAATTAATATGTTTTCTCATCCCCTGAGTCCAGCTCCTGAGGAACCCTCCTAAAATCAGTTTTGTTGGGAAAAAGTTTCAAAGAAAACAAAGGAGATTAGAATGTGCTATTTCTAGGAACTGAAAACTATTACAGTTAGTTCAATTACGAAATTTGATACAATCGCAATGTTGCCTTTTACAGCAGAAGAGAAAGTAAAAATATTTCGGTAAAAAAAAAAAAAACAAATTCCGTTTATTTATCATATTACCACAGAATCTGTAAGCTGGGTATGTAGAATTGCATGTATATAAATATGTTGATTGCATTTGCCAGTAATATCGTGCAATCTAACATTAATGGCATTCATTAAATTAACATTATTACTTTCGCCTTCATAGGAATGCTCAAATAACATATCTTTCTTTCTTCTATTTAGTTTTCCGGTTTGTGTAGGTACTTCATTGAAATACCTAGGTGTAATTACCTATCACTCTAGTAGAGATATGTGACCAATCTACTTTCTCGATCTTCAATATTGGCCAGTTGAGTTATTAAAGCTTCTACTGTGTGTTTAAGAGTAGTTTTTTTTATTATTTATTATTGTATACGGTCCAATTTCATTAGTTCAATTCACTTACATAAATCATTATTTTTATTCCTACCTTCACCTGTAATTGTGTAACTTATTTTGTCTGTAAGGTATTAGAATTACGTTAGAGGTATCGCTTAACTTTTTATTTGATTTATAGATTTATAAATATATCAAATTCTTTCCTAGTTTTTACGCTACAGTAAATAGTGTCTTGTTGACAGAGAGTGGGGTCGTTTTTCCGAGGAGTTTTAAATCTACCATCAATATTTCACTTATTGCTTTTTACTATGTCTTAATAAAATAGAAGTCCTCACGCGTTGATCTAGTGGCTAGCGCACTCGTCTTTCGGGCGAGAATTCAGGGTTCGATTCCCTGAGGGTAAAGTCAGTGTTGACCCAGCATCGTTATAAAAAGTGGGAAGCGCCCTAGGTAGCGAAGGACGGAACTAAATTGCGTGGGAACTGCGGCGTGCTTACCACACACTCCCCATTCAAACGCCGTCTGGCAAGCCTTGGTCCTTCATGGGCTGTTGCGCCGTAGGGGGTTAATATAATAGAAAGTATTGCGATCTTGTCAAGCTGATGAAACTGAGCGATATACTGGTACTATATGTTTTCGGAGCTCCTAAGTATGAAACCAAAAAAAAACGTTTTTAGCAATTTGTCTATTTGTTTGTGAATTAATAGAAGAGGCTCGGAGAAGGAAGTGCATCAAGAATGGTGCAGGCAAGTATGGCATCAGGAATGTTACATCCGGTGACATGTAAAGCTATTAATTTCTGTTACAAGAGGAAGTATTGAGGTCGTGTCAGATTTTCCAACAGAAATCCATGTTTTGAGGTCTCTTGAGTGAGGAAAAAAATGTATTTTGCGAATGGTTTCTATCCGTCTATGTGTGTACAGAATATCTCAAAAACAAAAAACCACTGGTAGCTCAAACTTGTTATTCCGTTTAGGTACTACCACCGCATCTGACATGAAAGTTTCTGGCAAAATACATCAACCATAAGTGCGACTTTATGAAAGGTTTTATTGATTTTTTGCGATTTTCTCGAAAAGGGCTTTAATGATTTTCTTTAAACTTTGTATACTATCTACGCATGTAAATACCTATCACTTTTATTAGAAACATTTTCTTGGGAAAATTTAATGCTTGGGGATTCTGAGGGAACAATAGCGTTAGGCTTTTCGCTCAAGTACCGATACAGTACTATGTATTATTTTTAACACCTATCTGCTGGGCAAAGTCAGTGTTGACCCAGCATCGTGATAAAAAGTGGGAAGCTACAGTTAGTTAGCGCCCTAGGTAGCGAAGGCCGGAACTAAATTGCGTGGGAACTGCGGCGTGCTTACCACCACGCCCCCCCATTCAAATGCCGTCTGGCAACCCTAGGTCCTTCATGGGCTGTTGCGCCGTAGGGTTAATATAATAGAAAGTATTGCGATCTTGTCAAGCTGATGGAAGCATTGATACATTAGAAGCATTGATGGAATTCCAAATTTATTTTTAACACTTACCTAGCATTAATATGCATTAGAAGCATTGATGGAATTCCAAATTTATTTTTAACACTTACCTAATATTAATATCGTCTTTTTTCGGCATTCGTGGTGTTCGCGTCGTGAAGAGTTCTTTTAAATTAAAATTAAAGTGAAGTTTATTATTATTATTATTTTTATATATATATATTGTGACTCTGTTCATTTTTTATTACCGTGGCGGTTCTTTTATGGATTAGTTTGTACTCAGGGAATATTTTGAATCTTTTCCTATTGGTATAAATCTTGTATGGTAAAAAACTGTCTGACAAACTTCAACTTAATATTATTTTCCATTTTTTTATAACAATTTTCTTCTTTCTCTTAATTTTCTTTTGATTTTTTTAATTATTTATGTCCAGATTTTGTTATATATATATTTTTTGTTTAATTAATATTTCGAGACTTGAATAATCAATTTTAGTACTGCCTCAAATGTATGGACTTGGACAGTGGAGGGGGCTTCGACCATCCTCCTGTTCAATCATCAAATACGTGCGTCCGATCAGATAGAGCGGATGGTTACGGAGGCACGGCACTGTTTGTATCTAACAAATTTTGTTTTACTCAAATAGATATTAACCGTGAATTTAACAATGACATAATACAGACATGTGGCGTCAAAGTTAAGCTAAATAACCGATCTGTTACAATTATCTCTGTTTACTGTTGTCCAAACCACAAATTAAAGGAATCTTTCTGGTCCTCATTGTTGATTCCTTGGGCGCATGTCCGCTCTTATTATGTGGCGATTTTAATGCCCACCATAGAAGTTACGGATGCTCGTATGAAGATTTTGACGGTAGACAGTTAGTTGATTTTTTACAGGAAAATAATCTGTGTGTATTAAACGATGGATCTCCTACTATCATTCCTAAACCAAACACTCCTTCCTTCTCTGCTGTTGATGTATCAATTGCTTCTCCTATATTGGCGACAGAAAGTGAATGGGCTATCATGAACGAACCATAGGGTCGGATCACATAGGCATAATAATTAGAGTTGGCATTATGACTGCACCTTCTCAGGGATGTTACACTATGCGTTCTAAGTGGAAACTAGATCAAGCGTATTGGGATGAGTATCGTAAACTAATGGACGCAAATATCTGTAATCTAAAAATCGATACAAATGATCCCGCTGGAATGTACAATTCTTTTGTACAATCAATAAATTCAGCCGCAGAAAAATCTGTCCCTTGTTTCGAAGCCTATCGTGGTACCGAACATCTGCCTCAGAAGCTCGGAACAAATTACACTTAGCTATGAAGAAGTTTTCTAACTGGTTTTTTTCAAAATGGATTTACAATCTCTCAAGAAAAAACCAAAGCAATTACGTTTACCAGGCACAGAAAATACAATATCCTTCACAGAGTTAAGCTAGGAAATTTCCAAATCGAGCTAGTCAATTGTATAAAGTTATTGGGCATTTACATTGATCATAAGCTTCTCTGGAAGACCCAGATTAACAATCTGGTAGATAGATATGAATTTTCATTAAACATAATCAGATGTATCATGCACTACAGTTACGGCGCAGACATTACAACATCTCTGATGCTGTATAAGCAACTAAATCTATCAAAATTGGACTATGGATCAATTTTGTATGGGGATGCATCCCCAACACAGCTTGGCAAAGTAGATAGAGTCCAATACAGAGCATTAGATGTTGTCTCGGTGCCATGCGATCTACTCCTATAAATGCTTTGTTGGTTGAGGCTAGAGAGCTCTCATTGCACCTGCGCCGAAAGCTACTAGCGGTTCGCTATCTCGCGGAATGGCTCACTAACCGATCCTTCTCTAAAACTAATAAAATCACCTATCTGTCCACCCGAGTGCTAACAGAACAATACTGGTCCCGATGAAGGTCTCCATTGATAGTTGACTATTTCTGCAAACTATCAACACCTTACCTAAACTCGACAAACTCCCTTTTTACCTATGCTTTATCCATCTCAGAAAACAGTAACAATTTGTCATATCAACTTTTACAAACATGATCCTGAACTTTCTAATGCTATATTGTTATTTGAAAAACTTGAGCGCTACTTTCCTAATACACGGTGAATTTATACAGATAGAGCCAAGAACAGTAATGGTGTGAGTTGCGCCTTTTATGACCCCTACTATAACAAGAAAGGTCAATTTAAGTTGAAAGATTTCACATCCAGCTTCAGCGCGGAACTTATCGCCGTTAGAGAAGCTGTAAAGTATGCAACGGAAATCATGCAAACTGATACAGAGGACAATATAATTATATATCGGACAACAGAGCTACCGTCACTAAATTGCTTACCCAGGGAGTAACTCCTGTTCCACTGTCCTTGAAATCGTTAATTTAATAAATTCTATCTCCCGTAAGAAAATCCATATTTTATGGATAAAGGTTAACGCCTCAGTAATAGGTAATGAAGTGGCTGATCGCTTAGCTAAAGAGGCTGCAAATTGCGAGTATCTTTGCCTCATTGGGAATGTCAAAATATTTAAAAAAAAAACATCTTATCAAGAATGGCAAATTGAATATGATAAGAGTAAAGAAATCAAAGCCCGTTACTATTCAACTATTCAGCCTAACATACCGATCAGACCATGGTACCGTATAGCCCCGACATTTTTATACAGCAATAATCTGCTTAAGAACGGGACATAATAGAGCACCAAGCCAAATGTATAGAATAGGCTTACAAGATAGGCTGGAATGCCGGTGTGGCGAGAGGGACAGTCTTGATGCCAACCATCTACTGCTAAATTGTGTATATACCAACAATGGTAGGGATAAAATTTGGGATGTAATCCTGGAAAAAGGAATAGACCTGCCGACTAACCTACAGACGTTATTAGTAAATGGTGACAGAGATGATGAAAACAGTATACACCCACAGAAAAAATTATTCAATATTAATTTAATAGATTTGATCACTAATATATAGAATATAATAATATAAATATATATAATATATATATAGAATGAGTGGCTAATCTGCAAGTTCAGAAGGTCAAAATAATAATAATAAAAAATATTAATATGCATTAGAACCATTGATGGAATTCCAAATTTATTTTTAACACCTACCTAATATTAATGTACATTAGAAGCATTGATGGAATTCCAAATTTGAAGAAAAACGGTTAACCGGAAGTGCAATTAGAAAATCGGTTAATCGGAACTGCACTTATTAATTTTATTCATATTTTTTGTTTCTTTAAATAATGTTGTCAAGCAAAAATATATTTTCTAAACAGATTTTAATACTATACAAATGAATTTCAGACAAAACACATTTCAGAAATTCATACATTGCCCTAAAGACAAAGCAATTGAAAAGGGCACTAAAGACAAAGCTCAATGTTGCAGTTTCCTTAAGAACTGGCCAAAAAAAAAAATTTTCTTTGAGAAATATTTTGAAATACTCCCCAGAATGAGAAAAGAAATTTTACAAGGAGGAGAACACGCGCTCAATAAGCCTCTAAAAATACTACTGCATCAAACACAAATAGCTGGATATTGGAGAACGCTTGAGTTTCCGAAATGAGGCGGCGTCAGTGGTTTGCTAGAAATCGACGTTACGCCCATATTGTTATGAGCTTCTTCAGAGTCGTCGTTACACCTTGAAGCTAGCATTAGCCTGAAGAAGCTCATTGCAATTTAGGCAAAAAGTCGGAAGCAAACCGCTGACGCGGTTTCAACCCGGAAACTCAGGTGTTTTCATGAAAAAACGCCGCGGAAACCTAAAAGGTCGCTGGACGTTGTTTACATTTATATCTTTTTTCAAGACATTTCTATCAGAACCTTCTTATTTAACAGAATCTTCCCTCACTTTAGTTATTCCAAGATTTGAAGTCTTTTTGAAAAATCATACCTTATGTAAATATATTCAGCTGACAGAAAGAGTTTATTAGTTTTACATGTAGATGACATTAATTATGAATATCCCAAGATTTATTATTGCGGATGTTAGGTTTATTTATTTTTTTGCTAATATTAAATAAAAAAAATAGCCATTACCGATAGATAATAGACAAAGTAGTAAAAAATTCTGCTGTTTTTCTTTCATTTTTTTTTTAATATAAAATAATGCTCTTTAGTGCCTTCACTTTAGTTTAAAAAAACTGACCTTTACAGTAACTTTCTTTAAACATTAATTTTATAATAAACTAGATACACATATTTGTAGCACACGTTTCCATGAAAATAACTGGTTGCAAATCCGGAAGAATATATTGCCAAAACTTCCGTAATAAGAAAGGAAGTGCACCACCATCATCCGGTATGTAATTCTTGTTTATATGAAAGAGGAGAGTCAGAGTTATCGGCAATTAGAGAAGATATGAAAGATATAAAAACAAGGTAACAGGCAAGGACGGCCGCCTTGGACTCGGCCATTCACAAGAGAGGCAATGACCCTTTCTATCTCTCTCTCAATCTCTCTCTTTCATTCCTGTTACTGTAATAATTATTAAAGTTTGATTACATCACAGACCGGTGCGACTGTCAAGGTAGCTATACAACATCGACAACAACAACACAACAAAAATTACATTCACCAACTCATTTATTTTAGTCATCTTACTTTCACACTTGGATCTGTTCGATATGAGCGATAACGATATCACTGTAATTCATTTTTATTAGTACATATAACTCCATCTTTTATTCACCAGGTTTCATAGCGTCATCTGTTTTTTTATTACACTAATTATTACAGACACAATATTTTTATAGCAATTTTAATTTAACGGATACCTAATTTGATCTTGTAGTTTTCTGAGGGTCATTTTCATGAAAAACACTTTAGTTCCCGCTTCACTAGTTTGCTAGAAACCGACGTTTCACCCATATTACAATGAGCCCTTTCAGGGTTGTTACACCTTGAAAGCTAATGAAGCAATGAACATTGGTACAGAAGGAGCGTAGCTTGTTCCTCCACCATATTGACTTCTTGATCGCTATCTTTACTGTAGGTGGTGGGCGGGACTTAATTTTCTCTTCTTTGCCCACGGTTGGCTGGCGGATGACGGATGCCCTCCTGCCAATGATTTAACGTTATCCTGCTCCGGAAAACCATTAAACGTTTTTCCCCTCCTTTCCCTAAGCAGAGAGCAGCCGTGTTCTGCTTAGGCAAAGTCCATCGTCTTTATTTAGACAGTTTTCCTCTTTCCACTTTCCACCACCTCTAATATGAAACGTTCGTAATAACTGTTTACTTGGGCAAGGACTTTGGTGTCTTCAAAATTTGTGGTATGCCCAGTTGTAGAGACGAATGTTCTGCGAAGGTAGACTTCTCGTTTTATGCCTTACACAGTGAATTTTTGTCCTTGAAGACATGTGATTAATCTTTTAGTCTGGCCTACGTATTTTTCCCCGCAGTTGGAAATCATCAGATAAACCCTACTTTTTTGCAGTGGAAACCTGTTTTTGAAGCCTGGTAACAGCTGAGATATTTTTCCCGTCAAATTTTTACTGTCTTTTATTCTAGTAAGAGGAAGTATCTTAATCGTGCCAAATTTTTCTTATAGAGTTTTCACCGGAAATGTCGGTTTTGAAGTCCCCTAAACCCAAAAAAGTGGTTTTATAAAATGGTCTCTGTGTGTGTGTGTGTGTCGGTGTGTTGTGTCCGTCTGTGTGTATGTGAATAGCATAGCTCAAAAACGAAAAATCGTAGAAAGTTCAAACTTGATATTCCGTTTAGGAATCGAATCAAATGGGATCCGACAGCAGGTCAACTGTCAAAATTCCTAACCACTTTACTGAATGGTTTTTTTCATTTTGTTGCGATTTTCTCAAAAATGGCCTCGACGATTTTCTTGAAACTTGGTACGAGTATATCAAGTATACATACAAGATCTACAACTTCTATTTGAAACATTTCTCCGGGAAAATTTATTTAAGGGCATTTTTGGGGAGGGGTGGGGTTAGGTTGTTCTCTAAAGTGCTATTTCAGTTTATTACACAATTCTATCACCTAAATAATATTAATTAGAATTAAATTTGTTGTTAAATTCCGAGTTTGAAAAAATCGGATGACCGAAAGTGCGTTTTTACTAACTAGTATTTTTTACTTTCTGGTATTTTCTCGAAAACGGCTCCAACGATTTTCTTTAAACTAGTAATGTGAACGACACATATAAAGAGCTACAATTTTCATTTGAAACATTTCTCCTGGTAAAGTCATTTAAGAGGGCTTTTGGGGGAGGGATAGGGTTATGTTTTCTCTAAGTTGAATATACAGTACTACCATCCAAACAAAATTAATTAGAAATAAATAGAGTTTCAAGAAAAGCAGTAAACCGAAAGTTCGCTTTTACTGAACAGTTTTTACAGTTTTCGACGAATTTCATTAAATTGGTGCGCCAACTATAAAATTTGTCAATTACATTTTTGAAATTGGAGAAAGAGAAAGTTGTGTGAGTGTTTCACACCTGATTTTTATTTTTCTCTTGATGTTTAACACAAACAACTAGCAACTAGTAATTTTCTTTGTTTATGTTTCTGTGATGTAAAAAGTTTTGTGATGTTATGGTTCTTCTACTAACAAATCTTTTCCCACATCTTTCAAGACTATCTATATATTAAAGTATTGCTAAAGACTGGAAACTCTGCCGAAACGTTAACATAATTGAATGTTTCTTTTTTCACAGATCTTCACCAAATTTTTTCATAATATACATCAACGGTCAACAAATACTTTTATATTTAGATAACGTAATAGTTGTACATATGGCTTTAATCTATGTTGGTTGCACCTGGCGGAATAACATGTTTGAGGATTTTCCTGTTTTGGAGATATTTTACAAAACATAGAATATTCACTAAAAAAATTAAAACGGTTCTGGTCATGTGACAGTTGGAACATGCGCAGAATACGTTTTTACGTTTTTAAACAGCGTCCAGAACCCCCAAAAATTACCCCACAAAATCCCCCCAACTACCCTGCTACGAGAAAAGTTTCGTTCGCTTTTTCATGTGAGAAACGTTTGCTTTTCCATATGCGAAACATTCGCTTTTTACCAAATAGGTGTCTTTCAAAACACTTATTCTACATTGAAATGTATTCTGGGAACTTCAAAACAACTTTGTCCAGTGAAAACTCAATTATAATATTATATTACAAAATGTATATTATATTATATAATTATATATAAAATGACAGATTCCACCCATTTGTTCCAACATAGATATAGAGATGATGATGGGAGGACAAGTATCTATACAGTTATGGAATGAAAGTGATTTCATAGTAATCCACAAGAATGCGCTAACATTGAACCAATCCATATAATATTTAAAATTGAACACCTAAATCAATTAACTATTTAAAATAATTTTTTCCCGAAAAATGTTACAAATAAAAGTAATGGTTTCATATCTATGCAGTCAGTGTTCCACGTTTAAAGGAGGAAATCTTAATATTCGTTTCCGAGAAAATTCAAAAAAATCCCACGAAGTCGCACTTTCGGATAACATCCTTTTTTCAAATTTGGAATTATATCAAAGCTTCTACTATATAATATCATATATAGCAGAACTACATTTTATAGAAGAGGTTCTTTAGAGAAAAGTTTAACGCAACCGTTCCCTTAGTTCACCTTTCAAATCAATTGTCCCGAAAAATGTTTCAGATAAAAATGGTAAGTATTTACGTACACGAAGATAGGATACGAAGTTTAAAGAAAATTGTTCAGCCTTTTTCGAGAAAAACTGATACATTTTGCTTGAAACCTTCATGTCAGATGAGAAGATAGGTGTACCAAAATTGAATACCAAGTTTGAGCTTTCTACGATTTTTCGCTTTTGAGACAAACCATTCGTTGAAAAACATTTTTGTCTTACTCGGGGGACTCAAAACGTTATATTTCTAGTAAAAATTCAATTTCGAAAATTTGAACGATCGCAATAAATTCCACTTACTATTATTAGTAAGAGAAAATAAACAAAAAACAAACTTAATTTTTGTAAAGTTTCTAAATTATTGTTACATAAGAATTTGAAGATTAATCATAATTTATAAAATCTAACATAAATAAGTCATATAGTTTCAATAGTAAATATTTAATTTATATACATTTTTTTGTATATTCATAGATTATAAAATGAAGAATAATCAAAAAACAGTTTTTTCAGCAAGCATGAATTTGAAACTCAGAAACGTGGTTAACTCTCTTACCTTACCAGATGGCCATACAATTATTGATTAACCGAAATGTTGTAGTAATTATTTTTAGTATGCAGATGAACATATTTGCCAGAATTTCAATAACTCATTAAATCTAGTATTTTATCCTTTGTAGCATGCATATTTCTTTTATTCTTAACATAAATAAAATCAACAAACCAACAAGTGTTGAGTGTAACAGAAACATTGCGTTGAAGTGAACTCTCTGCACGATCTTGATAAATTTACATTGGCGATGGATGAAAATCGAAACCAGTCAGGAATAAAAGAAATATGCTACGACGGATAAAATACCAGATGTTATACAGCATTGCGGACCCAGCCGTATATTCATCCCATGAAATATCTATTACCTATTATATAAAGTTGTTAAATCACAATTCATAGGAGAGCTACAACCAGCTAGAACAGGAAGCTATAACAGCTGAGTATCTTAAATAGAAATATTTCCATTTAAGCTGGCAACTACTGAGAACTTAAATTTATCACAAAATTATATTAATATAAATTAACAGGCTAACGAAAATAAAATGTAAAAATCATCTTTCAAACAGGGTGCATTTGAATAATAAATTACAGACTACCAAAATTATAGACATTATAATAAATAATTAATGAGTAAACAATGTAAATATGGTAATCTAATAAAAATTAGCTATTTCTAAGATAGTCATTAAAAGATAAACTAGAATTTCTTATTTAAATAAATTGTATTCATTTTTAATACACCAAATAAACAGTTGCACAGGAAAATAAATTTAAACCTGTAGTTTTATGAATTATTAATGGTTTATTTTTTGTCTCCTACCTAAATGTAATATTTTGTATACTTTCTCTTCCAGGAAGTGAATGTCTACCTTAAGAGGAGAGGAGTTTCAAAAACAAATAATTTAAACCAAATTAAAAACATATCTTGAAAATTTCAATTCTTCCAAATAAATTTTAAAAGCACTTAATCTAATATATACTTCCTGGACAACACTACATAATTAATTGTCCAATATAATTATTTATATTTCTAGAAGTTCAAAACTATCTTAGCTATTTAACAAGATCTTCAACGTTTGTTTCAGGCGTTTTGGGTTAACTAAGATTAGTTGCTAAGCATTTTTTAGAGTTTTCATGTTTATGGAAAATTACTTGCGACGAGGTATGAGGAAAATCAAGTTTTATTATTTTTCCATCATCAATCATTCATTTATAGTTGAACCTCAAAGACTTCTTGATAGCTTGAATCAAGAGCAAGTTTTTAGAAAGTATTTCAGCCTGAGCTAAAGAAATAAAAAATGGTATACTTACCGTTACTTTACATTAATTAACTACGCAGGAATCGAATTGGGGACCTCCCAGTTACATGTCCATGTCATAAGCACTGTACTAAACCTGTCTAATGTAAAATTATGGTAAAGCGACCGTATAGTATTATGGCTATATTGGTACCGTCAAGTCCAGATTTACTGATTGGGCAATTTTGAAATAACTGTACCATTTCTCGGCACCCTCAGAATTCACCTATAATCAATTGTTCCGAAAAACTTGGAAACCTATTTTGAAAAGTCCTACTATCGATTATGTTATTTTCTTCACACACTGAATTCCAATATTCGTTGAATTTAAGGTGGATTAAATGAATTGCTAGAATTCATTCAGCAGTAAATTATGCTGACGTGGTGCTTTTTTTTTTAGAGTAAAGCTAAACATTGCAACTACACATGGGTAGCCAACCCATTTACGGGCGTAGCCATTTTGTCAACACCCTTTTCTAGAAAGTCGCAAAAAAAACATTCACTAAGGCGCTTAAACACTTAAACAGAATCTTACGTGCCTTTTGACGATGTGCGGTGGTAAGCGAATGGTATTGGCCGTTTAGGGTACCTGGGAGATACTACCTTGAGGAAGCAGTCTAATTCATTTCCCAAAATTTTTAGTCGATTCGCAGGTGTCATTAACGCTCTTTGTAGTTATTTCCAAACAGAGGGTGACTTGGGACTTGCTTGTAGAAGAAAGCTAAACGAAAGAAGCAAACCAGGTACACCATAATATGCAATGGATCCCCAGCCTTGTGGGCGTGCCGGGAAACGAGAAATGTGATTTCTTAGCAAAAGCCGGAACCCTAATCTCCCATAAAAGTCTCACTAGACTCCAAACCAAGCGGCGATTCAATGCAGCCTTAGGTGAGTCTTGGGCTCGACTGATTGAGAATGGTCTTTTGCCGATGACCTCTTCTCGAGCAAAGGAGGTGGTCGCTTCCGCCTACTCACAGGGCACTAACATAGGATTGGCAACCCAACGGACCAGTGCCAGCTAAGGTCGTCAGGACTCAAGCCATCTATTGGTTCCAGCCTTATCGCGACACAGGCCTTTTCAGGCTGAAGATGTATTGGGAAGCGCGGCGGCAAATGACAGAGGAGTCAAGAACTGAATAAAAACATACATTTTCGGTGCAAACTCCATGGCAGTATTTCTTTTAAACAAAATTATAATAATGAAGATAAGAAAAATAAATACAATTAAGTAATTAAATATTACCATTGTATATATAATTTTCATGTGCTAATTTATCCGTTACATGAATTATGTTCTACCTATGACTTTTCTTCTAAATATGCAGCAAAAAATGAGTAGTAAATCCTCTAAAAACATAACAATACTATTTTAGAGATACCCCCAGCTAGTCCTGCATAATAAATTGTACATTTCCATTCTTCTAATGATTTAGAATAATTTAATTTATTTTATCAAAATAATTTTAAATTAATTTAAAATTTCAACAACATTCTTCAAGCTCATAGGAATTCTTGTTACTAATTAATTTTGTTAAAATAACTTCCTAATGCTTTTAATTCTCACTATTTTATTAAGGTATATTTTCTTCAATGTATCAACGGAAGTATTATAGCCTATTTTGCAAGTAAACCTTAATTGGAAATGTACATTTATTTCGGTAGTAGATTATATAAGAATTTACAAGTTATTTAACTATCTTTTATAAACAACTTTTTTGTTTTTGTTTTTTTTATTTAAGGCGTCTCAACATCTATGGTCATTTGGGTCCAGAGCCTTCTCAGTGCACTGCCGGCCTCCGAGACGTTCTCCCGTTAAAGACAACACTTCCATCACCGGACAGTGAGCTGAAGAGAAAATCTAATGGTAGCACGGCTGGATTCGAACCTGTGATCTCCGCGTTGCTAGTCCAGCGCGATACCACTGAGCTGCTCCCTTCCCTTTTAAAGGAATAGTTCTAATTAGAAAATAAAGTTCTTTTAAGGTATCCATTTTTTCTAAGTTTGAAGGAATATTACATTTTTTATAAAATAAAAAATTCGTTTTTCTACAGCATTCTAGCAAACAAAAGTAGATAAAAAAAAAACTATGTTTAGGCATCGAGGATGGAAGTCTCCTGATAATAGAAGATACAACTGATTGATTTGGCGCATATATTTTATCAAATTATAAACGAAATATGAAATCTACCATACTTACTTCAGGATATAGAACTTCGTTAGTACTACATGTACTTATTTATTTTCTAAACGGTGTCATTTATTTATTTAAATATAAAAGAAACTGGGGGACATTATTTGTTCTTAGGACATCTGTATGTAACTAACTTATTATAGTCATCTTTTCGCCTATAAAAGCAGACCACTGCTGGAAATATCATTATTTTGTTTTAGAGTAGAACAAAATGTGAGGTCCCTTCTCCAAGCACCGCAACCAATTAGAGGCTCATTGTGCCTACTCCTGTAGATCTTGTACAGGAAATCTCTTTTCATGAGGTTGAGGGCTTTCCTTAACAACTCTCTTTGCGTTATTACCTCCCTTGGTCTCAATGTGCCAACGGTTTCATAGCGCAATTTAACGATTCCAATAGAATCAAACTGCTGGTGCGTGGCCGTTTCCACCTCTTTCTGAAATATCTACCCAAAGGTTCTGAACTAATTATCCCCAGCTTATTTAGATGTGTCTTGAACCTATCCTGCCCCGGAAAGAGGCCTGTCACCAGACTGATCTGGTTTTTGTCTAAGCACAGGTCTCTTTGCAGTTTTGGCAATATCTTCTTGCTGTGTTTGGCTACTGATCTTGTTTTCCAGAATTTGTCGTGTTCTCTTCAGAGCCAATCTCTAAGAAATGCGCAAACTCAGGAAATACACCCCAGGAAAGGTTTTGGAACAATAAAAGATTCGTTCCATTCCTGGCCAGTTGGTCAGCTGTTTTGCCTAAAATGCCGTGGAATACTTACCAAGAGACTTTTGCATTTGTACCTCCGGCTTCATCCCATATACCCCCAGCTCCCCATGCATTTCTGGAGCCAACCGAAACAACCTCCTGTCTGGTCGCGCCCTGTCCAGTCTTTGGTCAATTCCAAAGGCTTGACCAAATTATAGCCACCTGAAATAAAGATTTTTGTTAATTCAACATATTCCCCCAGAATCCAAATAAAAGTGATATATATATATATATATAATAACTAAACGAAATATAAGCAAAATCTGAGCTTCCTGCGATTTTAAGTTTTTGAGAAATGTTGTTCCTACATGCACACACTATAATAAACACACACACAATATAAAGAACATTCTTAAAAATATTTTTCCAACTCTGGGTACCCATTGACTTCAAGGTTTCCCATAAAACATGTATTATTTTCGATGAAAACATTATTTATAAAAGTTGACGCGATCGCAATAACCCCTCTTAGCAACAGTTACAGCAACAACTACCAAAAAGGTTAAGAAACCCTGTTTTAGAGGGTAACGGTGGGCTCTTCCCGCTAATAACGCCTCTGAAAAAGACTGGTAATTTAACAAATGGGGAATAAAAAAGAAAAGAAAAAAATCTGTTATGAAATGTTTCAAGAGAATTACTCTTACCCCAGTTGACAAATTTTCTTTCACTTTTTAAATTTTATGAAGTATTATACACGTTTTCATAGGCTCCTGCAGGGGCCGCCTCCCATCACCTCTAGGCATGATCGTAATAACCAGAGATTGATTGAGGAAATCAAGGCGGACTATCTTCTGGGGATGCCAACGGATAGGATGGTTCCTAAGTATTTTTTCGAAAGGAACTTCCATATTGTCATACCGAGCAGAGGCGAATGGGGCTGCGACCCACCCCTGTTCGGTAACTCGATCTGGTATACAGATGGATCCAAAACTCCGACTGGGGTCGGAGCTGAGGTCTATGGGTGCAGGCCTAAAGTTAAAATTAAGGCCAGCCTAGGGAAGTACGCCACGGTCTTTCAGGCTGAAGTCGTGGCGTTACAACTCTGCGCTAGGGAGATTATAAGGCAAAGGATAGTGGGTAGAAGAGTGGCCATATACTCCGACAGTCAGGCAGCCCTGAAGGCACTTTCCTCACACCAAATAGTCTCAAGACTGGACTACTTGCCCTCACCGAGGTGGGTACTCGGAATAAACTGACACTCGCCTGGGTGCCGGGACATGCGGGGTTCCTGGGCAATGAGAGGGCGGATGCCCTAGCGAGGGAGGGCTCGCAGGATACCTTTATAGGCCCCGAACCCTTCTGCTGCTTGTCCAGGAGCCTCATCCAAACTTCTATCAAGGGGTGGATAGAAGATCAGCGTCTGCGTTGGTGGGAGGGAACACCAGGACAGAGGCAGGCAAAACTCTTCATTAAAAGACATTTGCCTAAATTCACCAAAGACCTACTGAGCCAAACCCGAAGGGATATAAGGTTAATTGTGGGTCTACTAACAGGGCATTGTAGGCTGAATAGACACATGCACCACCTACAACTTGCGGATAGTGCGGTATGCCGATTCTGCAAGGTAGAGGAGGAGACCCCGGCGCACATCCTTTGTGCGCGAGGCCTGGCGAGGATTAGGTTTCTTCAATTGGGGACGGACAATCCCGAAGCTGAAAGCTTCATGACGGAGCCGCTCTCAGCTTTGCTAGGATTGATTAGGAGGGCAAAGCTGGGGTGTTGATTAGTGATTCCCACGCATGCGCTGCCTTTGACTGATTTATGATTCGAGTTTAAATTTTGTTGGAACGCTCTTTTGTTATTTATTTTTTAAAGAAATTGTGTGTATAACCTTCATTCATTCAATCAAGTTAATGCAATTTACAGTGCTTGTACAATTAGTATATTATGCCTAAGGTGCCTCGATTGTTTGGTCAATTCCGAACTAATATCAAACTGGTTTGGGGGTTTAGTTAGAAATTGGTTTGAATCTGGTGGGTAAACGCATGCAAGTTTATCAATACTCCAGACAATCACAAACCAGTTTAAGGCTATTTTTTTGAAACAAACGTATAATTATCTCAGCAGAATATGAATGTAACTTCTTCCAGCTTGTAAGTTGTGTTAAACAGTGAAAATAAATCAATTTATTTTGTTTCAAATATTATATAATTACTTGAAAATAAAATACAAAAAAATTATGAGAGCTTTCAACTTTCATTATCGAAAGATCCCTTCCAATTAAAATATTTAATTATCTTTTAATAACAAAATAATAAATTTTATAAATAAATCTATGTTTACATCAGTTAATTACTTTTTCTCACTGCTGTAAGAGGGAATATTTACGAGCTTGTCAAAGTTTCGTAATTGAGTTTTTCCATTAGCTTTCTTGAGTACGAACGCTGTGCTGTGAAATATTCAAAATATAATAATTTATTAATTTTCTTGAGACCTGCCATTTTTACCAATTATTTAGTTCCTCTTGATATTACCTACATATATAGATGGAGCTTCCCTTCATTATGTTTGATCTTAGGGAACTTTGGACTTAATGGAAGGAACTTTCAGCTTGCTCAGATTGTTTGACACTTTAATAGCAAGAATACCTGGAAATGAATGTAAAATTTCAAAATGAGAAGAGGATAGATCTGACTTGAATGTGACCTACTACCTAGCAGTCTAGTAGAGTTTCTACAAAACCCCAAAGTGACTGAAATGGCAAACTTAAATTTGTAATTAATTCAACCTTAAACATTCAAAAGTCATGCATCGGTCAATCGATTTTTTACACTCTAAGAATTATAGGAATGCAATAACATTTTCTCGATGGAAAAATCGTAAATTTTGTTGAAATGGCAGTTTAGGGGGAAGTTAAAGGTTGCAGTACCCCGATAAACTTCAATTTTTCAGAGAATGTATTGTAATAAAAATAGCAGAGCTGTAAATATTTAGAATTTTAAGAAAATCGTTGGAGTCTTTTTTTGAAATAAATCACAAACACTGGAAAAAAAAAGAAGACGTAAAATCCTACTGCCGGACAATGGATTTTGGGCGTAACCTCCATTTCAGATAATATAATGTTTGAACATCCCGCAATTTTCGTTTTTTTTTTTATATATTTTATTCATATCTACAACCACAAATAGACCAATTTATAAAAACAGTTTTTTTTTTATAATCAGGAAAAATTAAATTTACTTATTTCAAAACATATAAGATGAAAACTCGATTTTCTAAAATCTGACACCAATATAATGCTTTTTAATTCATTAAGAGAAAGTAAAAAGGGGTAACACTGAACTCGAACTCAGGGACCTCCGCGTGAGAGTTCAGTGCGCTAACACTGAACTAATTACTTCCCTAATTGGATGTGAAGTGTGATGTGTTATCTATGTAGCGAGGCCTGTATATATGTGAATAACTCAAGAGTCGAAAACTTGCAAATAACTTAAATTATTGTTTTTTTTATGTATATCAATGGTGGGGGAGAGGAATAAGAAGAAGATTCTGCAAAACATTAAGTATAGCTTTACTGAAACTATTATTTTTCAGTTAATTCTCCGAACATCGTTTAAACTCTTAAAAGTTTAATTCTCAAACATAGCTCTATTACTTCTGTAGGAAAATTTGGTTTTTGTGGATTGACATTTTAGTGGCTGTTCGGTTCTACCACCGCATAATAAGATTAAGGGTGCAACTAAACTTTTAGTAAAAATTCCAAGTTTTAATAAAGTTTACCAATCAAAACTGCGAGGATTGCAGTAAAAATCATACCAATGGAACAAAAATCAAATTAAGGTCCAATGCATTCTTACATCTCCTTTAGTATAAACTTCACAATACAAGTTTTTCATATACACAACTAGAATAAAGTACTATAAATTCTGTTAGTTTTCGACTAGAATAGATTTATATATTGAAGTATCTATTCAGTATAGTTCAGATGTAAGGAACTATTGAGTTGTGCAGCTTTCAAATGCAAAGAAAAATAAAGCATAAAACAGCTGTTGACCACTGCTTCAGTATATCTACATAACCTTTATACAACAAAGAAAACCCTCTAGAAATCTATAGTTTGGAAGAACAGCGGTCAGTAATATAATTTCTACTTTCTAGGGTGATAAAACCATCTGAAATATTTACTTTTAAATGTCTAAACAATACAATGTAAGTTGGATGAAACATGTGTATTTCTACAAAAAGTTGATAAATTCAAAAATGTAAGAACAAGTATTTTTGTGTTTATGCAATGTGCAGAGAGATCAATCGATCTCAAGTTTCTCAGATTCATGCCCATATTCAAAAAGAGAGTCGAGAGTTAAGGTAGAAAAAATTGCTGAAAACAAATATAAGATAGGTTTCAAGACAGCTAATACCATCACTAAGAAAACCAGACTTCGATTTCAGGGAAATTAAAGAACGTTATTTGAGAGGATATATATATACATCTGGAAAGAACAATGGCATGTGAGGAGACATGGATCTGTTATAAAGAACATGGCAACAAGAAAAAATTCTGGACCCAGTCATCGACCATCATGCTGCTAAGATTATTTTAAGATGTAAAAGGTCCAATTTTCTGGGATTTTGTATGTGAATGGGACACCATATAATGATAGTCAGTACTATAGAGTGACGCTTGAAAATAAAATGAAATAACAGCTGGGTGCAATCCTAAACCAACAATATGGTTAACAGAGAAGAGGAGTACTGTTACTCCAGAAAATATTGCGTATTCGACGTTGGGAACTATTGAAAAATTAGACCGAGAAGTTCTGCCCTATACACCTTACAGCAGGGATCACGACCATCAGATTTGTTTTTTGTTTGTTCCCTTAAAGTAATCTTGACGTGGCGCGAGAAGAGAGAGTCGAGAGTTAAGAGGAGTAACTCTCGAGAAGTTTCATAAAAATGAAGAGAAATGAAAACAAAACTAGCTCCAGCTTCAAGACAAATTTTTTTTCTGTTACCATAATACAAGCTACATAAATGGGACAAATGTATAAATGTAATAGATGAAAACCAATATAAATGATGAAATTCACTTAATATACCACAACTATAACCAGCTGTCTCCGTAGTAATTGAATGGCTCTTTACTATTATTTAGTATGACAGCCATTTCTTTTGTATTTTAATATAAATATTTACGTGAGATTTGTTACATTTTGTTATTTATTACTAATTATCTTCTTAATAAATTAATCTAATGTTATTTTATTCAGTTTTTGAATTCAGCTGTTATTTAACAAGTGACAGGAATTTTTTCCATAAATTTTGGGCGGGCGCTTCTGGACAGTCCGCCAGCTACGCCACTAATTCGGCGGTTTCTCTGAAATTTATATTACTGATTTGCTCGCAAGCTCTAAAAAAAAAGATGGTTATTAAAAGCTGGTGCCTTATTAATACCAACTTTGAGTTAAATAAAATTCAATTTATGTTTGGATTAGATTTATGCCCAGTTTTACAATAGAGTTAGTTATTTGCATCGCAAGTAGTCAATGTCATGATGAAACGATGTAAAAAAACAAAATGAGACATTTTGAAAAAAGAAATTAATATTTACATTTCCTAGATTAATAATTTTACTTTTCCCTTTCATTACTAATGTATCACATATAGTAATACCTAAGTAGTGTCTTATAAAACGGAAACGGAAATATAACATGACACCCTCTAACATAGAAAGAGGTGGTCAATTCTATAGGGACTAAAAGGCGGTGAATGCTTTTAGAGGGAGAAAGCTAGTTTCTTATATAAGTCAAGCGATATACGAAGTCCAGCATCAGTCACAATTCAATACTACAACAATCATGAAGTCAATGGTATTATAGAATAGAAATATCTTTTTTTTTATATTAAAAGAAGAGTGAATGGGTGAATGTAAACAGGAATGAGAGAGTAAATTAGCTAGTGAGTGAGTGAAGCATTGGTCAAGGCAGAGTGAGATCTGCATGTCTTTTTCGTTAATCTTATTACAATTTAATAAAATAAATCTCTCTCTATCTCATAATTTTTAACTATTGATATCTATATGCTCAGTTGGTTTCAAGTACCGCTCTGGCGTGCCTTACTTTGGGAATTGTAGTTGCGGCACATGTCAAAAGAGGTATCGACCATGAGTAAGTATTCAGTGTAATTCATTTATAGAAAATATTTTATTACAGAATTCATAGAAATTATAATAATTCAGTTTGCATTCAATAATTTAGATAACAATTATTTCATTAATTATGTCTAATTACCATAATTATATGCCATTAGAAAAATATAATACATTCGTATTCTGTTTTAGCATCATAAAAAGGCAAAAGAAAAGCTAACTCTTTTTAAAATAATTTCCAAATTTGTTTCTATTAAGCTTTCAGCTTTAAAGTCACAAAGTTTGCTTATTGCAACTGGAGTGCTTCAGCACAATGATTTGACTTATTCACAAAAAATACTTGTTTTTTGCAAACAAGATTTTTTTTTTTAATGCCCTGTGTGCGCCATTGAACCATATAACTTATTAATAAATTTAAAAAGGCAGAACAAGTCAATTTGATATTTCGTTAGATTATCGCGGGGGAAAGTTGCGGTCAAACATAGTCAATAATCGAAAGAATGTTTCTTTTTTACAATATAGTCAAAAATGGTTTCAAGGATTTTCAACTTTATAACTACTTCACATATAAGGTCTATTACTTTTATCTGAAACAGTTTTCCAAGGAAAATTTATTTAATGTGTTCTGGAACTATGATCTAGTTCTGTCTTTCCTTTAATATGTCATTTCAAAATCGCCTATCTTGCTAACATCTAATAATATTGTATAGAATTAAATATATTACAAAAATTCCAATTTTCAAGAAAATTTTAATTGTAATTGAGTATAAAAGATTGTGAGTACAACTGTAAAAGAGAAATATTGCAATCGAGACAAATTTTTTTACCTGTGTTTTCACCTGAAATATATATATATTGAGCTCCCTTGAGTAAGAAATTATAAATAAAGTATGTTTAAAATAAAATAATAAATCACATGATATTCCCCTTTAGGTATCATCTGGGATCCTACATAAATTAACAAGAGAAAACTGATTCTCCCCACTCCTCCAGTTTTCGCAATTTTCTCAAACAATGATGCTTCGATTTTTCTTCTTTTTTTTTTAAATATTTTTCTAGGAAATTGATTTTAGGGGAGTTTTGGGGAGAGAGATCTACGACTGACTCTAAACTGATGTTAAATTTTTATGGGGATTGATGAAGCGCTGCCCATAGCGTAATTCCTCTCAACCTAAATTTATATATCATATTAAGGTCATTAAATGTTTGGCAAAAATTCCATAGTTGAAGAAAATGTCACTTAGAATTGTTATAATTGTAGAAACAGTCGTGTGAGTGTTTCAAGGTAGCTTTAAATATATATATATTGCTTATATATGGACAGTTACGTGGTAAACCAGTTTCAACAAAAAAACAACGGTAATCAATAACAAAAACATCAGTAAAATTTTAACAATGACGTTCGTTAGTTTTTTAAAAATAATTTTATGTAAATCTATTTTATTTATTTATGCATTTTTTTGTAACTTATTGACTTAAAAGTTTCATTGAAAAATTGTGAACTACAACTGACGACATTCATTGGTGAAGATTTTTGAGGTGTTACAGAAAGCATGGGACTCCAGGTATTTGTGCATGACAATCAGTAAGTGACTTGACGATTAACCTATATACTGACAAAATCCTCTGTTTCTGTAATTTATTACCATTATCCTGTTTCTAAATATGTAGATTAATATTAGATAAATATGTAGGTAAATATCGATACTGATTAATATTCTTTAAATAACAGTAACTTGTAACTTGATATACACTAAAACTTAAAATATGTTCTACCAGTTATGGCGGAGACGGGGACGAAGGAGGCTATTCAGGTGGCTATTCAGGCGGCTATTCAGGCGGCTATTCAGGCGGCCATAGTGGATTCGGATTGAGCAGTTTTGGTGGCGGTGGAGGAGGAGGTGGTGGCTTTGGCGGCGCTCATGTCCATTCAATAGAAGTGGAAAAACATGTACAAGTGCCAATCATCAAACAAGTGGCCGTACCAGTACCGCATCCGGTGCCGCATCCAGTTGCCATACCGATTCCAATCAAAGTTCCCCATCCAATAGCCATCAAAGTTCCAGTACCGGTTACCGTAGAGAAAAAAGTGGAAGTACCAGTGGAGAAACCTGTACCAGTGCATGTGGAAAAACCATATCCAGTGGAGATTATCAAGAAAATTCCTTATCCAGTGCCAAAACCGTATCCAGTGCCGGTACCAGTCTACAGGGTAAAACATATTTATACACACAGCCATGGTCATCATCATTATTAACTGGAAAAAAATCAACTAGATTGAGGATAACATAATATTGTCCACTCAAACCGAATTTCAAAAGACTTATTGTATAGTTTGGTTGTTAAGTTTTTTTTGTTTTTTTATGTTAGAATTTGTATAGTTTTTTTTGTTTTTATAGTTTTAAGGAATAAATTATAATTTCATGAAATACGGCTCCACTTTTATATCCAAGAAATATTCGTTTTAAACTATAATCTTTCTTGGGATCGAGAGGTCCTGTATGATTCATTTTTGCCTCAATTATGATAATGATAAATCTTTAATGATCTGTGATGCCATAACATTTGAAAGCTTTTTACTGAGATCAACTGGAATCTCCCACATTGAAGTTCTAGGTATATTCTTAGACTTGACACTTGAATTTCAAGCCTTTATTATGTTATGTCCAAAGCTTCCAGATTACTGAATGTTATATTAAGCAGTAAAAGAAATACCTAAGGTATATTTGGGTGTTGTAGCTTCCATATTCTAGAGTATGCTCCTCTGCTATACCCAATTTGGAGACATTCTTGTATCAAGAAAAGTCAGTCTTGATTAGTTACATAAGTCTTTGAATATTAATACTTATCCTAGGAAATGGTAACAACTCACGACTCGTCTCTTGAAGTCAAAAGCCAAAGTTCATTCTATGAGTATTTAATGCTTATAAAGAATGTACGCTTCTTGCAATACCTGTTCAATTTAAGAATGAATTTCCTCACTTCCAAAAACTTCAAACCAAAAATGTTCTGTTATATTTTTTATTCTTTTTACTTTTTTTTTTTTAAATATGGTGACGTACAATGTTTTGTTATACTGTGCATGATCACAACACGAACAAGTTCTAAATCTTGTTCATATAAAAGTCACTCACTTCTATTCTAATGTTTAATCAACAACAGGACAAATACATATTGCTGAATGATTCAATAGTGCCTCTTTTAAAAAAAGGAGTGTCAATGAAATGCAGTAAATTAGGAGCATCTGTGGATGTCTGAAAACTCAATTCCGTGCCATAATTTTCTAAAAGCTCAGATCTTCAGAAATCCCTAACAAGATTTGAATCATGAAAATCTGGTATAAAACCTAATATAAAGTTTGATAAGTTATGATAATGCTTCCAAATTTTGTTGGCAGATAGAGCAGCAGACCAAGTTACTAATGAATTACACCAAATTGAAATAATGTCATATTCTATTGTTTACACTTTCGTTACTTAAGACTGATGGAGAAATTTCTTTATTAATGCTTCTTCATAAAAATTAATTGCTCATAAAATTAAAACTGAAAAAAAAATTCTTTTCACTCAAAGTGTCATTAACTACTTTCATTTTAATTCAAAAATCAATGTACTATGATATTATATAATTATAGCGCATTCATTAATATAAAACAGTATACTGATAATATTTTATCATAGAGAAAATTTGGAAAATGTTGTTGAAAATGAAAACAAAATTTATATTTGGAGGTAACAAATGATCTAATAAATCTACTTTGTTGGGAGATTGGTACAGTTCTTCTACAAATTGTATGAAAAAAGAATAGATTCCTCTGAGGATTTATTTTTATGTAATTGATTTCCGGTGGTGATACCAGCATAAATTCCAAGTTGTTAACTGCACAAAGAGAATGTATGAGCTTTTCTCATCATATGAATTGGGCCGTTCAAAAGGCATTGATCATAACCAACCCACTCTCTAGCCCAGTGATTCTCAAAGTGGCCGATACGGCTACACCGTTTAAAGGGCACGATAGTAAACTCAGTTGAAATTTGGGGGAGTTGTATAAAAACAGTGGGGTGGTTAAACAATAAAGAAAGAGGAGAAGATAAGAAAATTTTGAAAAACTGTTCGTACAACATAGGAAATCGTATGCGTGATTAGGTATTTTAGTTTCTTAATAAACACAGAAATGGCAAATTTATCACTGGTCAAGTCTAGAAAAACTTACATAAAAATGTGGCATATTGTAGCTAATCTTTTTATAGAAGTGAGGTTCTCGCTGCCATGATCGTCTATGGCAGTCCAAAACTCCGAAAAACTGACCTGAGCGGCAGTGAGTGGAAGCGCTTCAGTCGAGTGTTTAGAATTAAATTTTTTCTATAATGGTTTCAGTAATTTAGAAGATAAATAGTTTAGAAACAGTTAAACTGATAAACGATTTAACTAGTAAACTGTTTTACTTCCGGTCTACTGCTTTTATTATTGTAACGTCTCCTAATAACAAAAACGAAATATCATGTTTCAGCTCTCTGCGATTTCCATTAATGAGTTACTCCGACCAAACACACACACACTTACATATGAACAAAGACCAGTTACTATAAAATCACTTTTTCTGACTCATAGGACCTCCAAACCTGATTTCCGGTGAAAAATTAATATAAAAAGAAATTGAAATTTAATAATAATAATAGTAATACTAGCAATAAAATATTAATCAAAACAATAACAATGATAACAAGAAGTAAAAA
Source organism: Triatoma infestans (assembly GCA_011037195.1). NCBI lineage: Eukaryota > Metazoa > Arthropoda > Insecta > Hemiptera > Reduviidae > Triatoma > Triatoma infestans. The sequence goes on from JAAEAF010005591.1 coordinate 30,194, forward strand.
GAATTAAAACCAAAAACAATCGGAGCGTATTTGGCAGTAGAAGAAATGCTAAATATTAATATTGTAAATATAAGTCGGTTATAACTAATTGGGTTCTAACTTCAGTGAATTCTAGGAATTATGTTAGGTTCTGACCTCAATGTGTTTGTTCACTTGGTTTTGCAATAATATGGAATAAAATTAGCGAATGAGAGCCGAAAATTGACAGAAAAAGACAAAGAGTCCTTACAGAAGGTTAATCATGCTTGTGCATGCCTTACTTATTAAATAAAAAAGGTGCAAGAGTAGTAATTGATATTGACGGTTTTTGTATTATTAAAAAAAAATCTTGTGTGAAACACTCACATGATTTTCTCTTACGTAGTTTACATTGATTTATTTATTTACTAGAGGGGCTCCGGCCCTTGACCGTCTAGGCGGCCTCTGGGAAAGCTACACTTCGCGGCAGTGCGTAAAGCTTTCTGCAATCATTTCGGTAATTTAGAAGTTAAATAGTTTAGAGTTTAGAAACTGTTACTATGGTGACTATAAAAAAGTGGAGTTTTAAATTGTTTAAAACTAATTTAAAATATGGACTAAGCACCCCTCCGTAATTATACCTCATTTTAAATATCTCGATTTTTTTACTTCCTCTTACTTTTTGTTTCTAAATACACTTTCATAATCACAATATAATATTGAAAAATTACCTATCTTACATCATGACGTCACAACTCTGCAACAAGCTCCGTACTTTTACCTGCACAATCTGCATTTTCTTTAGACGCTTTCATACATCACTCTATCATTTCCGACCTTTCTAATGCTTTAAATAAAAAAATCTTCAGAAATTTAACTCGTCCGTCTTTAGAAAAAAAAACTATTTTAAATCACCGAATATTAACAAATTGATTTCGAGGTAAATATTACGAAATCTTTAGCAAATGAAATGATTGCGTTTTATTAGTTCATATAAATAGCAAAACGAAAAATCGCAGAGATCAAACTTGGTGTTTCGATTACAAAACACCAGAGAAACTGATAATAGGTTTCCTTCACAATTCGTTAACTGGAATTACACCATTCCTAACCATGATTTTTTTTTTTATTTTTTCGAAAACGGTCATAAATGAGTTTCTGTAAACTTACAGAACTTATACTAGTAACACATAATAAAGATGAATCACTTTTATTTGACATATTTTATTCTGAAAAATTGATTTTAAGGGTTTTTCTACGACTTCAGTTTCCCTCTTAACTTCTGAAGAAGCCTTATAAACACTATTAGCCAAATAAACTGCACCATCTCGACAGGACAGTTTGAGCGTTGAAGTGTTAACAATCGAATTATTTAATTGTAGAGCAATTTAGATTTTGTAATTTTAGGAGTCTTCATTAATGTAAATTTTTCTTCGGGCGCAGATAGTCCTGAAGCTTTGAGAGAATGGACAGATTCTCCCAAAATTTTCTTAAGGACGGACGTCTCAAGGGTGATAACTCGTGGTGAATATTGAGAAGGAGAGTTCCTATATAAATAATAATAATAATAATAAAAAAAGAATTAAATTTGGTATAGAATATGAATTTGAGGTCCATAGGTTACTTTTATTGATAGATTCCTTAGTTTAGAAGTTTGCCAAATTTACCTTGAAACACCAACTAGCGGATATTTTTGTTATAAAGTATTTCAAATTATTCAGGGAAGGGATTAGCTCAGTGGGTACGCGTTGCTAGTGCGTGGTAGTCCAAGGTTCAAGGCCACCAATGGCTATCCTTAGATTTTCCCTAAACTGTTGATGGACTGTAACTAGAGAAACACATCCAGAGGCTGACAGTAGGTTAAGAAGGCTCTGGGCGCCAATGGCTGTAAATGTTGACGCGCCTCATATTAAAAAAAAAAAAATTATTCACACAAATATTTTGCTTGCTTCGTTTAAAGTTAGTTGTTACTAAACAGCAATATATATAAAAAAAAAATATTGAAATGAAAAAGTAATAAAAAAATAAATGAAGATAATTAAACTTATAGATGGTTGTTATTGTGAATAATTCTACCTAATTCATATACTGGCCGCTAGATAGCATACAACTTCACTAGAATAAGACAGTCTTCATAACAGTCATTAAATAAAGGATGAATAAATTATCCTAGATTATTCATTTAAATAGTAATATTTGCTTATAAAGGAAATGCAGAATACTTTACATTAAAATATCAGATTTTTTTTTATAGATTTACTCACCTGAAGTCAAAAATTACAAATTCATTGGGTTTTCCTGGTTAGACTTGTGTATTCGTCTTCAAAGTTATTTTGAGGCCAGCACTTGGAAAGTTCCAAAACAATTTTTTTATGTAAAATTTATCATATATCGATTAATCATTGTCTTATTACTTTTCTAACATATATAATTTGAAATTATTTTTTATCGAAACACATCGCATCATTGAAATGAATTCTGTAATATTCAATAATAATATAAGATGAATTTTAATACCATTATCATTTAATGATGGTTCTATTGGATATCTCAGATATTATTTGGACTTTGCTTGCGTTTAATTTGGTATATATTCACTTAATAGAGTAAATGATCTTTTCATAAATATACTAAGGGCGTTTACTAGTAATAGCCTGCTTCGTTTTTGTCCTTGTCAAGTTGGCATTCCAATTTTAAAGAAAATCGTTGTAGCTGCTATGTAGTACACGTTTCAGTAAAGTCGCATTTCAGTTAATCGATTTTCATTAACTTGGATTCTAGCGATGTAATTATAAGGTCCCTAATATTCTATGGGACATTTAACAAATAGGAAGTTTTAATGTCGTAGCTCCAATCACAAATATCTACTTTCCCAAAAAATATTTCAAATAAAAGTGATAAGGTCATATGTCTAAAAAAAAAAAATAGTTATAGCCATTTTCGAGAAAAGTGCAAAGAGAAAAGTACTAAAAGAAAAATCGATTCAGTAAAGTCAAAATTCCAGATTTTGCGCGAAAAAATCTCTCGGATCCAGTGTTGGTATTGTAATGGTAGCTGGCCAGATATGACGGTGACAGTGAAATGATGAATATTGTTGAAAATGATGCTATTGAGAACTCACGGACTGACATTGTTGCTCACAATTTATATTTTACTGAATAAGGAGAGTAGAGAGTTTGTAGAGGGTATTGTGACCGAGCGATGAGTGATGATGGTAACTGATTATACTCTTCAGCATATACTTGTAGACTATCCCGTATACTTTTCAAAGTAAGGTTGGTGACTGACCAAAACTTGGTTTGGGGACTGACCTTAAGTAGTTGATCAGCTTACATTCGATTTCTCTTACAGCTAGAGATAGGCTGATGGTGGTTGAACCCCATTCGTCAATACACTGTTTATTTTTACATCTTACTGAAAAAACTATTACAATTATAATGATGGAAAATTCATTAGTGTATTACATTATAGTCTATCAAATATTAGTTTCACATATTAATGAGTATTGTTACTTTTTTTCAAAACAATGTTATTATATTATAACTTTCTTTATAATATGTTAGATAATTTATTAGTGTGTCATGTTAACTGTCAATCATTGGTTGCACATATTGATGAATTCCGTCACTTTTTCTCAAAACATTTTTATCATATTATAGCTCTCTCAGAAACTTGGTTAAAACCTCATGTTAGTGACTCAGTGGTAAATTTACACAATTACAATCTTATCAGATGGGACCGCTTGGGGAAAGTGGGCGGTGGTGTTGGCCTGTTTGTTCATTATTCGCTGCATGCTAAAATATTAGCTACTTCTCCAGAGCAATACTGTTCTCGTCCAGAGTTTCTTATTGTGGAAATTGCTGGGCATGCAGCTTCCAAATTATTATTTACTGTTTTATATCGGCCTCCTAAAATTGGATTTATTTCTGATTTTGAAAATATTTTTTTGCAATATAATCAGAATTATAAACATTTAATAATTGTGGGTGATTGGAACACTGATATGAATAGTGTTACATTTGATAGTAGTTATGTTAATAATTTCATACATGAGTGTAATTTATTTCTTGTTCCTTTCTATCCTACACATCACACATCTTCCTCACACACTTGGTTGGATATCTTCATCGTTGATGATCCAGATAAAGTTGTAGAACATTCTCAACTCCCGGTTTCCTTCCTCTCCAATCACGATTTAATTCAAATTAAGTATTCCTTTAAAGTTACTCGTCTACTCAGTAGAACTATTTATTTTAGAGATTTTAAACGTTTTGTTAGTGAAGAATACTTGACTGATCTTCAGGACTGTGACTGGATTTCATTTTATCAATCTTTAGATATAGACAATAAAGTATATCTCTTTAATAAATTTGTTCTTGAAACAATGAATAAACATGCTCCTCTTCGAGCTGCTAACATTAGGCGACCACCTGCACCTTGGTTAACAGATGAAATTCGTTGTTTAATGCGTGACCGTGATAAGTTACGTAAGGCTTTTATTAGAACACGTAATGATGCTCTGTATTTGAAATACAAAACAAAAAGAAATCAAGTACAAAATATAATTAAAACGGCTAAACGTACATTTTACTCGAGTACATTTTCTGGCACAAATGATTCCAAGGTAATTTGGAATGAATTAAGAAAACTCGGTTTAATTAAATCTCGATCACGATAGAGTAACATTCCTTTTACTTGTGATGAAATTAACAAATACTTTGCCAACTTTGTTAATAACACTATTGACTGTGATCTCTATAAATGGGCTCATTCAAACACAAGTTTCACTTACGAGCAATTTTATTTTAAACATATAACACTTAATACTCTTCTAGCTAATCTCTTTTGCAGCAAATCTAACGCTAAGGGTATTGATGGAATTCCTATAGACTTCCTAAAAAAATCAATGCCTGTTATTATATCTCCGGTATTGGAGCTTTATAATTTTTCTTTAACATACTCAATACGTCAATATGGAAACAATCTCATATTTGTCCCCTCCCCAAAATTAAACTTCCTTCTTCTTTGAACGACCTGAGACCTATATCCTTACTTCCTGCTGTTCCTAAGCCTTTAGAAAGGATTGTTTGTCAACAAATAAAAGAATATCTAAAAACTAATTTATTAAATCCATTCCGTCTGGCTATCGGGAAGGTCACAGTACACAAACAGTACTGATGAAAATAACAGATGATATTCGTTTGGCCATTGACAAAAGGTGACTATTCTAGTGTTTTTTGATTTCTCAGTCTGAATCAGTCTGTCATTCACTTTTACTTCATAAATTAAAATTATTAAATTTTTCGGATTCTACTTTGTCATGGTTTCAATCATATCTTTATAGTCGAAGGCAGTTAGTGATTGGTAGCAATGAGGAATGATCTTCTTGGGAGTCAATTAATTCTGGAGTACCACAGGGTTCTGTTTTAGGGCCTCTTTTATTCTGTTTATATATTAATGATGTGCCTAATGTAATAAAATACTGTAAACATATGCTTTATGCGGATGATTTACAAATATATTTGCACTGTCTGCCCTCTGAATTGGAGTCTGGTATTGCCAGAGTAAAGTCTGATGTAAATTCTATCCTTAATTGGACAAAGTCTAATTTTATTTCATTTAATATTTCTAAAACCAAAGCAATGATTATTGGAAGTAATAGATATATAGGTGCAATTAATTTAGACTTAATCCCCAAAATTATTGTGAACAATGTAAATATACCATATGTTATGACTGCAAAATGTTTGGGATTGACAATTTCTAACATGTCATGGAACGTCCATGTTAGCAATATTTGCAAAAGTGTTCATAAATCCTTGTACCAGTTGAAACTCCATAAAAACATGCTACCCATACCTCTCCGTAAACAGCTCATCAGTACATTAATATTTCCGTATTTTGATTATTGTTGCATAATTTATAATGATCTAACCTCCGAATTGAATTCAAAATTACAAAGAACACTTAAACTCCTGCATCCGATTTATATTAAATGTTAGAAAAGATGACCACATAACTCCACATTTTCACAGTTTAAACTGGCTCAATGTTGAGTTCAGGAGAAGGTACTTTACTGGTAATTTCATGTATTTGATGCTCAAATTGCAAACACCAACATATCTCGCGGACATGTTTTCGGTAAAAGCGGACTTACGAACTACAAGATCTGTTGACTGTAGACTTTACATACAACCCTACAGGACTGCCACATATCAAAATTCATTTAACGTTACTGCTAGTAAACTATGGAACGACTTACCTACAGACATGACAAGCAAGAAAACATTTTTTAGTTTTAAATTTTATTTTTATAATTATTTATTTGCAAAGTTCAGGGGAAATTAAGTTTTTACTAATTATTATTATTATTATTATTTCTATTATTTTTATTTATTAGTAGTATTAATTTTAGTTTAAATTTGTATATAGTTATTGTAAATAGTTTTATTGTAATATTAATGTAAATAATTGGTGGAAATTTTTTTTTTTAATTAGATCAGAGAGTGATTATTGTATTATATTTTACGAGATGTAAATTTCTTTTTTGCTCTTAAGGGACATAAGTCCCAGGGCATAATAAACTTATCTTTCTTTTCTTTTCTTTCTCTCTCTCTCTCTCTCTATAGAGTAGTTGTAAACAAAACTATATTTCTAGGACATTCACACTAATAATAATTGCATAAGTAATTTTCAATTTTTACTATTTAGTTAAGAGCTAGGCGATAATTGTGGGAATATAGTTTGTGGGAATTAGTGCCATTATCCAAAGAATATTTCAATAAATCTTTTACAAGAAAATGACATACGTTTTCTTTTTGATACCACAATAATAACTTAAACAAATTATTGATTACTTTAATATTTGGTAATTTTACAACATTCATCCAAATGTTCCTTTTCTTACCGCTGTAAGCGAAAGTATTGGATCGTGTCAAAATGATCTCTCCCCTTCACCGTAGTCGCACATTTCTTCACTCGCTCTCTCTCTCTCTCTCTCTCTATCTCCTTCGCCTTATTTCTGAAAAGAATCTGGTGTGAAACATTCTTACGATTTTCTTTTATTACAATTTATATAGTTTTGATTTATGATTTATTATTTACTTGTAGGGTATGCATATAAACGACATAATCTTATAAGATATTGAAATGGCATTTTAAAGGCAAGCCTAAGTCACCCATCTCCCACAACACCCTTTGCTTGAATGAACTTTCCGCGGAAAAATATTCAAATAAAAGTTGTAGCTCTTTATATGATTAGTACAAGTACAAGTTCAAAGAAAATCGTTTGAGCAGTTTCAAAAAAAAAAAATTGGAAGATGAAAAATCTACTCAGTAAGGGGCTATCGACCTATTTTCCAAACCCTTATTATTTTACCCTAATTATCCGTCAATCTTTCGTTCACTCAATAACTACACCATAAAATTCAGTAAAGTAAAAGCATATTTATTTATTTATACGGGTAGAGCCAAATAATTAAACAATTACAAATTTAGGTCTAAAATAATAATCGCACAATTATTGTCCAACTTATAATAATTTCAATAATAAGTAATAATAATATAATATATACAAAAAATGTTCAAAAAGTATATAAAAAATACAAACTTAATAAAACTAGATCTGTACAAGAATATAATATAATACATAAAACTGCCCAAAATATTTATTTCAAATAAATAGAACGAATTGTAAATTTATTTATGGTGAACATTCACTTCTTATTATGCGACAATGGTATGGAGGAGAAATGCGAAGAATTGCAGACTTAATGATAAGAGAGGAAGAATGGACAATGTTAAGATAAGGCAACTGTTGAATGATATTATTGACAATTCTACTGAGTCGATTAAGACCAGAATGTAGGAGATAATTATAGGAGAGATGAGGTACAAAGAAAGTAGAAGAAAATCGATGGTTATGAAGAGGTATACGAAAATTCAACTGGGAAAGTAAAAAAGCACAGTCAATATGATTATTAAGTAGTTCGAAGATAAAGTCAAGATATGTACGGCGTGATTCTAAGAAGGTAGGAGGTTTGTAAGCTTTTGTAGTGCAGGTATGTTATTCTGCTGTTGATATTAGAAATGACTAAATGACAGAGATAACATTCTGACAAAAGTAGCTTCTCAAGATAATGGTTAGAGATAGGCTGAAGTTGATGTAATAATTAATTACAAAACGACTCAAGTACTATCTGAACACTAAGGAACCTTTTCATTTTCATATTCTTCAAGATCCAACATGTAAGTGTGACTTTTTTATCTTGGCAAACTTGATGTAAGATATTTAAAATTGCTCGTTTTTAAGCTAAACATTATCTTGAGGGGTTTCAGGAGATAACTCCGGGACACGACTAAATTAATTAGTAAATTGATAGGGAAGGGATTAGCTCGGTGGCAGCTTGCTGAACTCCCACGCGAAGGTCCCTGGTTCGAGTCTAGCCATGTGCCCTTAGATTTTCCCTTCCTAGATAGAAGTCTCTATAGATCATTACCTGATTGAATATTATAAAGGAGAACTTTCTAAAAATGAAAAATCATGGAAGCTCCCAAATTTGAGATTCCACCTTTGCATCGTCGCGCAAAGGATTCGGTCAAAATCCATAAGTTTAGAAGTAAAAAAATAAATCTGGTGTAAATACCAGAACTTTCTTAATATTAATCCTGTTATTATATTGTTTGTAACCAAAAAATAATAGACAATTCAATAAATAATATCTTTATTTTTTTTTTTGTTCATTCTGTATCTCCTTCATTATTTTATTAATTAACACTAGTAGAATCTGTCTTAGTAATTATATTGTTTATAACTGCTATGAACTGCCTTTAATCACTTTATTACATCATACTTAATAATTATTGTGAATTAGGACAGTAAGTTTTAAAAACTTTTTTGAGGTGAAGCCCTGGGAAAAAGGCGTCTATTAAAAAAAATTAAAATAAAAAAATATTATAAGCGGTCATTGTGTGGATTGTGGTGGCTGGGAAATACTACAGGCTGTAGAATTATGTTGTAATGGACAGAAATGGTCGGGTGTCGTTGATTGGGCAAGGCACTATATTATTGAAGTGATTCTTATTATTAATGTACAACACTCGTACAATTGGGTTATTATGTATATATGAGTAAAAATAAATGCGTAACCCCCAATTTTGAGGCACATTTTGGTAACATGGCGTATCTCTGAAGTCTTCCCGCATATCACTTATCCCATCGCTTACCATATCACTCTCCCATACCTTCCTGCCGTATGACCCAAACTGATGAAAAATTTTACCTTTCATTAACATGTACCCGCTTACCTTTTTCCCATTTCTCTACCCAATTTTCGTCCGGTATAGCCTCCACAATGTCCTTTCATATCACTTCATGCTTGAGCAAATAAACAACAAAATCTAATATGAAACACTCACACGGCTTTCTCTTACTCCTCTTAACACAGTGTTATATATATACATATATATATATATAATGACAAATTTTCTTTAAATTTCAAATTTCGCTCATAATCTGAGCATGTATTAGAAATTGAACTTGGCAAGATTGGTCGGAATGGAAGGTGTGATTATGTGCATACATTGATTGAACGTCAGTGGCAAAGGACCTTAGTTTTGTGCCCCTTCAACAAAACAAAAACAAACAAACAAATTTTGCTCATGTCTTAACATAAATATACAGGTGGTGGGAGACACGAGCCAACCTACCAAATGACGCAGGTAGAGTATGATTACTTTGTAAAAAGACCAATAATATTTAGCAAACATATTTGAATTTTTGAACGACACAGATACCTCAGCATCACCTGAAAACAATTTATTTCAGAAAAATATTACAAATAATAAAATGTGATTGGTTTATATGTGTGCCACTAGTATTACAAGTTTAAAGGAAATCGTTATTGTGGTTTTCGAGAAAATTCCAAAAACAACTCAAAAAACAATTCTACAAAATCACACTTTTGGTTAACCAATATTCTGCAAATTTGGATTTGGGACATGCTTTATATGGCAGAACCATACATTGTACTGTGAAGTGGTACTTTAAAGGAAAGCTTAATTCTACTATTTTCCCAAGAACATCCTAACAAAATCATTTTTCTCGAGAAAATGTTTCAAATAAACGTGATAGGTCAAGTAAGTTTAAAGAAGTTGGTATGCTAATTTTACAGATTAAAATGTATTAGTTTTATTTAAAACATTTAAAAAAAAAAATTATTTTTGAATAGTTGTTTTTATATGCAGTTGATTCAGTGCTATTACAGCGCTGCTCTACTAACCATAATATAATCATCACTTCTCTACCTGTCAAGAATAATAGGTTACTACTTATCTCACAACTCTATAATTTACCTTAAGAAAAATAGGTAAAATTTGAATTTAAATATGAATTTTCATTTTATATAAAACTGATTAAAAGAAGAGAAAGAGATAGTTGTGTAACTGTTTCACACCAGATTTTTTTTTCTTTTCGTAATCAGATACATCTGGTTCTTTTTTGTAATTTTGAGGAATAAAATACATTATTTATTATTATTATTTTTTAATCTAAGGCGCGTCAACATCTATGGTCATTAGTGCCCGGAGCCTTCTCAGTGCATGGCCGGCTTCCGGACAACACTGTCCATCACCGGACAGTGAGCTGTAGAGGATCCTAAGAAGAAAAAATTCTAAATGCAACACAGCTGGACTCAATGAGTCCAGTAAGCTAATAATTTATTATTATTATTCCTGGCACCACCATCATTTAAAGCAATACCATATGGCCTGCAGAAAAGATGCTTCTATTTACTTTTGCTCTAACTCATTCACACTTATTATACACTTTTGTAGTCATCAAATAAAATTATTTTTATACAATAAAATCTCCCTCTTACAATGAAGACTTCCTTTGTAAATAAAATATAAATAAAAACCATTATTATTTATAAATACATTAGAAAAAATATCTTTGAAATTAACCATTTCCTGATTATATTCAAACTATGTCAAGGTTTTGTCCAAAGTCAGTAAATCATGTGTGAATATAATATTCACTAATCTTTAAATCTATTTCCATTACATGCCAATGTTTACGGCAAAGATTTATGTATTTGATTATCTTTAAACTTCCTCAGTTAAAAACATCAATTTTATAACAATTAAATAATTCAATCTTCATAATTTATATCTTTTCAAATTATAAATAATTACATATTTTTTAATTACTTTGTTTTATATCCTAGAAAAATATAAATTAACTATCTTTAAACTAAATCTGTACACAAAATCACTAGCAAAGAAGAAATAAATGTAAGCTTTTATAGATGTATCATGAGGAAGCCGTGAGGAGGAACCATGAGGAGCCATAAGGAACTAATCTATTGTGGCTCCTTCCTTGCGTGTTTCTGTATATCTGTAAAGAGTGCAGAGTACAGGTGGACGGAGTATGTTAGCTAGAATTCGCCTGAATGGATTTGATAAACCCAACTATGTAGTTCCCTCAACAACTACTTCATCAGATCTTAACTTTTCTTTATTTTGGGGGATGGGGTTATGTGTGTCTTGTAAGAGATATTAATGTTCCTAAGCTGATCTTAGATCCTTGAAGGTGTGACTTATAATTGAAGGAGGTCTTTTTGGAGGAATGGAAAGATAAAGCAAATTTTATTAACAAGTCGTATATGCTGAAGTTACAGCCAAAAAAAGATCAAGTTAGTCCAGAATGATAGGAATTAGGTGACTATTTTATTTATCTGTTTGGATTTCTTTTCTTTAATAGTTACTTCAGAAAATGGCCAAGTGTACTAAATAAGCATCAAAGAGTACCACACTAGTTACAATATAACAACAACTCTATCTCGTAGACAGGGCACACTTCCAATAAACCGATTTTCTTCAAAAAACAGGATTTTCGTAATACATTTCATTATTATAACAATATATAGATGATCCAATTATATAATAAACTGAAATAGTACTTTAGGGGAAAACATAATCTTCTCTCTCTTTCCCCAAACCCACCCAAAATGAATCGTCCCGAAGAAATAATTTAAATAAAAAGTTGTAGCTTTTTAATTGTATGTTGGTATACCAGGATAATGGAAAATCGTTGGAGCCGTTTCCCAGAAAATCGCAAAGAACTAAAAACTCTCAGAGTTTTTTTCCCTGCTTCTTTATGTTCATCGACCGGTTTCGGGCGTTCGCCCGTAGATGTATTCAGGATGTTTTTGTCAAAACAATGTGATAACATAGACTTGCATAAAGCAAGTTTAGTTGATTTAGTTGAGTTTCTCAACTAAATTTGTTCTGTGCAAGTCTATGTTATTGCACTGTTTTGATAAAAAAAAACCCGATGATGGGCGAACGCCCAAAACCGGTCGATGACCATAGAAAAAAGCAGGCTATTACGGGAAATATCTCTGATGCTTTCCAGCTCTGCGGAACTACAACAACTAAAAACTCTATTTAGAAACATTTGATTAAGACCAAAACCTGGTAGAAATTAAACGAAATATGAAGTTTGAACTTAGCGATTTTCTGTTTTGGATTTATGCTGACCACTTGTACATACACAAAAACCATTTGTTTGGCCTCAGGGGACCTCAAAACGAATATTACCGGTGAAGCACGATATCAAAAATTTGACACGATCGCAATACTTCCTCTTACGCCAGAAAAAGCAAATTTGTCAATTAGAATTACAATAAATGCAAAAAAGTAATTCTGTGATTGAGTCTCTTCAAGAGCTATTCTGTATGAATTTCATAATGTCTAAAAATGGATAACAGTTTTCAAAAAACTTTTCTTTTTTTTATGAGAACAACAATTAAATATGTGAACAAAAAACTATGTAAACAAAAAGCGGGGAACAAAAGATGTAATGTTAATCTCCCCTCCAAGAAATTTCAGACTATAAATGAATGGGCGGGGATCGCGGCGAACTGCAGTGCCAACTAAATAATTCTGTGGACGTCATGATTAAGGTAGTGTTAATTAATATTTTATATTTAAAAAAATTAATAATATTTAAATTATTCTTGAAAAGTGCAATTAGTGTAAAAGCAGGGTACATTCCTTTTTGTCATTAATTTCCAACACAAAACAATAAAGTTGAAACAATGCTGGATATATCTGAAGAACTACAGCCAAGTAACAGACATTGTAATCGTAATTTAAAAAAAAAAAATCTGATGTAAAACACTGACACAACTTTCTCTTATTCCTGTTAAACAATTATATATAAATGACAAATTTGCTTATACTCAAACATTACATATTTGTACCTAACATAAATACAGAGGCGTTAGGGGGATAAGTACCTACCTACTCAGCTTGGCAGGTAGAAAAGTGATTACATATTGTGGCCCAGTAGAGCGTACCCAAAACACTGAACCAATTGCATATAACATTTGAAATTTAACACCCAAATTCCGTGCAAAATTAATTTTTTTTGAAAAAAATGCTTCAAATAAAAGTGACATGCTTATATCTATCTGTACAGTACAGTTAATGGATCAAGTTTAAATGAAATCATTGTAATAGTTTACGAGAAAATTCCCCCAAAATACCGCAAAAACCCATTTTATAAAATCGCACTCCGGTAAACCAATTTACTTCTTTAGAATTCTTCAATGCTTCTAATGTACATTCAAATTATGTAGGTGTTAAAACCATATACAATACTGAAGTGGTACTTTAAAGGAAAGCATAACGCTACTGTTCCCTCAGAACCCCTAAAAAATCCATTTTTCCAAGAAAATATCTCAATAAAAGTGATAGGTATTTCTGTGTATAGTTAGTATGCGAAGTTTAAAGAAAATCGTTGGAACCGTTTTCGAGAAATACACGAAAAGCTGAGAAAAAAAATTTAGTAAAGTTGCGGTTTGCGGATTTTGCCCGAAATCTTCTTGTCTAATTCGGTGGTAGTACCTAAATGTTTACTAGGTTTGAGCTTTCCGCGACTTTTCGTGTTTGAGATATTCTGTTCAGTAAACAAAAAGCGGGGAACAAAAGGTATATGTTAATCTCCCCTCCAAAAAATACATGTATATACATATACACACGTACATACATGTAGAAAATTGGCGTAAAATTCGCTTGAGATTCAGAGAATCTCAGACATGTATTTCCGGTAATAACTCAATTTCGGCAATACGATTGCAATAATTCGTCTTTCTAGGAGTAAGAGAAAGTAATAAATCTGATGTGAAACACTCACACGATTTTCTTTTACTCCTTTTAATACTATTATAATATAAAATAACAAATTTTCTTTAACCATAGATTTTACATATTTGCCCTAACATAAACATAGAGTTGGGGGGGGGATAAGTACCAATCCTGGCATGTAGAGACGTGATGATTATATTGTGGCCCAGTTGAGCGCTCTAAAAACACTGAACTAACTACATATAGGTAACACTTAAAATTACCGCCACAAATTCCTCACAATCATCCAAAATAATTTTTTCAAAAAAATGTTACAAATAAAAGTTATACGTTTCTATCTATGCAGCAAGTATTCCAAGTTTAAAAAAAACTCGCTGTGAGCATTTTCGAGCAAATTCCAAAAAACTCAAAAACCTATACTATAAAATCGTACTTCCAGTTAACCGATTTACTTCAAATTTGGAATTCTATAAATGATTGTAATGCTTATTAATATTACGTAAATGGTAAAAGCAAATTTTATACTGAAATGATACTTTAAAAAAAAGCATAGCGCTAAAATCTGAAATCAATTTTTCTCGAGAAAATGTTCCAAATAAAAGTGATGGGTATTTATTTGTGTAAATAGTATACGATGTTAAAAGAAAATCGTTGGAGCCGTTTTTGAGAAAATCACAAAAACTGGAAAATAAATTCAGTAAAATTGACACGAACAACACTTACACTGGTGCCACTAATACTCGCCCAGGATGCCTAAAGCCTGAAGAATAGTAAGGAACAACTTGTGTTCACGTGCACAGAAGTAAACCTTAATTCAACCCTCACATCCATTCGCTTATTGTTAGAGTGTACAAAAGAGGCAAACTCAGTACAGTCACGGGATTGTTGTGGATTTGACTTTATAATCACTCCTTTAAACCTATAGATCGATCATCCACAACTATACATCGATAGTTCTGCTTTTATTATCGATATGAAAAACTTTGTCTTGATTTAAATCGGAAATATATTTAAAACTAATTACTTATTTTATGAGCATAATTTCTTTTTTAATATTTTTTCTTTAATCTACTGATTTCAATACTAAGCAATTCCCAACAGTGTTCCTAATTGTTTATACATTTTTCAATTGGTTGAATAATTTTTGCTTGCAAATAATTAGCCTCATTTAAATTTGTTTTTCTTTTATGCTAGATACTAGTTAATAATTTCGATGTTTCCTATATGATTCTTTATTATTTTCACTAAGAGAGTCCAGATTGAAATTGACTTTAAAAGAACCCCAGGAACAATGGACAATAGAGAAGTTTCATTATTTGAAAATATAATTTAAAAAAAAAAGAATGGTCTGATTTTTCTTTTCTACAAAGAAATGCAAAACAAAAAAATATTGATAAAAAGAAACTTCTGTTTGAAAACAATGACAATGATTAATAATCCTTATCTTGTGGGAAGGGAAACCCAAATCTTTTGATGCAAATCTTAATCACAATTATTGTAAAAGTGAAGCTGTATGGGACCTTAACACTCTTTAGTAAATAGTTCCCGCGATCATATCTCCCTTTTTATTATTATTATTATTATTATATTTTAATAATATCTTATATCTTAATCTGGAAAATTACATAATAGAAAAAATATTTTATAACCTTTATTTATTTTTTTGTTTTTAAATACTTTCTCAAGATTTTTGCAATCGTAATTAAACAAATATTTTCCATATTATTTCTGAAATAACTTACAACCAAACTTAAATTCTTATCTCTGTTCATAACTTAGATGTGAATAGTTAGTTATAGGTTGCTCAAATTTTTTGAACATCGGCAAATGAAGTAACTACAGCCGACTAGGGGCCGAAAGAATATACGTAAGACGTCGAATAAATGAAGTTCAAAATACCATGCATACATATATAAATATAGAGGTTGTGGGATTGATCTATGATTCAATAAATAAAGATTTTCGTAAGCAAATTTAACTGATTTGAACAAAAATAGTTATGCATAAACTTGTTATTTCTATATTGTTTTTGTTTACTTATTTTTGTAAACACCATTATTAATTCTGTTCAGAATTTGATGGAATAAACCCGATGGTATATTAATAAAATACAGGGTATGCGAATACTTTAGTTCTCCATTGTATGTAGATTTATATCATTCAAATTTTAAATATTAAAAAATGAGCAATAGAATAATGGTTAACCCTCGCTTAGTTCCAGTTTGCCTGCAATGGGTATCTGTTGCATGCAGTTACTTGGGGGGTAGCGACCCCACGGGTTACCACTCAGTACTCCATGCACTTCGTCAAAACAGTACCCAATACACTTAAACTACCCGCACTCTATCTTTACAGACTAGGACAAACACAGTACACAAAATAGAGTCTCCGTTCCTAGTTAACTGGCTTAATCCAAAGGAGAAGAAAGGGATTACTCAGTGGTAGCGCGCTGGACTAGCACGGCGGAGGTCCTGGGTTCGAATCCAGCATGCTGTCCATAGATTTTCTCTTCCTAGGAGCCTCTACCGCTCCCTGTCCGGTGATGGGCAGTGTTGTCTGTAGCTAGAGAAACTGCTCGGAGGTCGGCAGTGCACTGGAACGCTCCGGGGGGCACATAGATCTTTCAGGTCGCAGTGCAATAATCCTCTATAACAATCTTATCTTCAGTTCCATTTTATCTTTGCCTCAATTAGAGATTAACTATTATATTTGAAAAAGTAAACTTAATATTTTAATTACACTAAATTTTCTATTCAATCTGTTGTTTTAAACAGAGAAACAAATCACAAGTAGTTAAGAATGTTCAGAATAAGTGACACTTTTTTCGAAATTGAAAACTAACTCAGTTTTATATATTTCCATTAAATTATATTAACATTTTACACCGTTTCCAGATAGCGTTATTTCTGTGGCTGTCAAGTCATACAGTGATCGCAGGTTATATTCAATTGCATAAACCTGTGCATGTGCTCGATTATCATGTGAGTTAAGTTAATAATCATTTATTTATTTAAAAACAATTTAATATATAGATATCATTTAAAAAACAAAATCTGATCTGAACCATTCATATCGTTTCAGAGTTCAGAAAAAGGTAAACTTCTAGCAACACTGCTAGAAATCGAGTTACTGTATATAGCTCAACAACTTAGTTGTGAAACCCATTGGTGGAGTTAATTGAAGGCACAGCTAACGGTAAGTTTTGACAATGGCGGAGCTTAACAGCCGGTTAAGGTGTCACAACTAAGTTGCCGAGCTATACCTAATCTTATTGACAAAAATTATCTCATTAGAAAAAATGACACGATTGTGAAAAAATTGTATTGCGTTTGAAGATAAAGACATTCTCTGTTTAAATGGAAACGGCATACATAAACCGGATGATACTAATCATTCTTGCCTTGTCTGAACGTAAACTTTTATATCTGAAAACTGAAATTTAACTTGGCGGATAATGTAAATCTATTTGGTCTGTTTTATTCACCAGGCCGTAAGTGTGATAGAAGGAGCCAGATTGACACCTGGTTTGTAGCGTATACTTTCAGCTAAGAAAATGACCTTAACAAGTGAAATAATGAATTTCAAATGCTTCCTAAATAAGCAAGGGAAGACATAGCCTTAATTATTATCTGAAAGAACATTGCGAAAACATTTTTGAGAAGTACACAGGTAGTGTATTGTAGGGATGCGCAAACTGGGGGGGTACGCATCCACTTTGGGGCGTGAGAAGTGGTTCGAGTTTCTAAATATAAAATCTTAATAAAACTTCTCCTCTGTGAGGAGAAGTTGCAAGTTTGTACTTTATTCCAAATTTGAGCGCGATTCGAAAAGTTTACGCTCCCCTGGTATAAAGTACTAACAGATCTGCAAGTTCTATCTGTCTGGTGTTATGAATGAATATTGTAATGCCAGACATAAATTATAAGAAATTTATAATTAAGAACTAATTATAAAGTATAAAATTTTTGTTTAAATATATTTTCTATAATAAAACTAAATAATGTTTTAAGGATCCACATCCAAAATATGCTTACAATTATGGAGTAAACGATCCGCAAACCGGCGATGTAAAACAACAAAGTGAAGCAAGAGATGGTGATGTTGTTAAAGGACAATATTCACTGGTGGAACCTGATGGTTCGGTAAGAACTGTGGACTACATTGCAGATCCTATCAATGGATTCAACGCCGTGGTCAGTAAAACTCCAGGCGTACATCCACCACATCCAATTGTTAAGCACGTTCCAGTTGTCAAACCTGTACCAGTTATTAAACCACTTGTCGGTTAGTAGTTAAATATATTCAGTTTTTGCTCCATCAGAACAAACATAAATCATTTTATTTGATGAATCCAAAAGCAATCGAATATTAAATTAATCTAATGCATTTTTTTACTACTAGCTTTGAGTTTTAATTCAAAAGTCTAGTTCACTAGGAGATTCTTTTTCTCAATGCAATTTTAACAATTCTAGCAGTCTTATTTTCTCCAAACATGGAATTTGAAAACAACCTTATTTAGATAATGGAATCATAATTCTTCTGAAATGAGATCATCTAAAATCGCAGCTTCCCCAAAACTTCCTAAAATTAATTATAGCGGAAATATTTTTCAAACAAGAATTAATGCTATCTATGTGCAGTTAGAAGAAAATTCTAATTGTGAACCAAAACTTTCGCTTTGTATTCCTATGGAAAACTATACGGAATAACAAGGCTGAACATCAATGATGACGTGGATAGGGTTGTCAAATTAGGCAACCTTAGTAAGTTTTTAGACACATGTCTGTCTGGTTTCCAGTCATGTATATTTCACAGCAACCACCTATGGATGAGCTCAGTGGGTTGTCGACAGTCTAAGATCCTTATTGGAAGTCCAGACGTGTATTAGTGAGATGTTGCTGTATGTTTCGCGGACCCTCTCTTATTCGGTTCCTGACTGGACCCAGGTGGTTTAAGAAGACCCTGTACAATGGGCCACGTGAAAAACTGAAAAAAATACATTCTGCAAAGTCACAGTTCCGGTTTCTGGGTTAACAGCCAAACTTAACAATTATTATTTATATTAATGATTTATTTATTTTTTGTTTCAGTACCTGGACCTGCAGTGAAACATATTGAGTATATTGCACAACCTGGATACGCTGATTATCTGACCGATGGAATCGATTATGCAGGTGCCTTATTGCATAAAGCGTATGCTCATCCCCATCATTATGATTATCATTATTACTAAAAATTCAATCTAATTGTTTAAAATAAAAAACAAAACAATATATTGTTCTTCACCTACCTCGCTTTAAGTTACCAGCTTTGATTTTCAAGGTTTCCCTCCTGTTATTGGATACACTTTATATAAACACTCAAACAAAACGTTTCCTGATATAAAGGCATATTTTATGATACTCATATTTTGTTTTCTTTTTGTACAAAAAACTATAACGTTTTTTTTTCTTATTTCAATTATTTTGAATTAAGTTTTATTATTTTGTATGAAGAGCGCTAATAAATAATATATTTTCTACTTTTGGTATTCTTGTAGGAATATTGCAGTTCTTAAAGCTATAAAATCATGGACTGATACAAATATTGAAATGTTATTCCATAGCAAAACTTTTTTTTTAAGAGCGATCTTTAAAAAATTTAAAAAAAAAATCTGATGTAAAATACTCACACGTCATTCTCTTACTTCTGTGAATACAATTATTTAAAGAGTATATACGACGAATCCTGGCAATTTATGCACTTTGTTTCTCTGCTTTCGCATCTATTCATTTCCCGCCTCCATATTTCTCGTAAGCAGAGGATCTCAAAACTGATTTTTCGGTAAGGAGCCAAGATCGCTTAATGGGCAGTGGCTGATTCTTTCTTGCTTGCCTTCAGAGCGGGACTGGGTTCGATTCCCTTGCATCTAGGCTTAGGATGTATAAAATATATAAATATCTTCACAAAAAACAAAAACAAAATAGTAAAGTAGGTACTAACCGCTTTTTTCCACAAGATCTAATCGGCTGACTTAAGTATACTTAATGCAGCATGAAAAATATGTATTTTTCAAAATATGTAGTTTATAATTTAATTTACTTTTCGTTGAAGGTGCAAGTGAACATAGTGTTGATTATTTGTACAAGATACAAGAGAAACAAAATGATTCTGAGATTTCTCTTTACTTGGGCAATTTTCAACTACACTGAACGAAAGTTTTCCAAAGATAGTTTTTTGCAATATTTATTTTTCATAAGTTATTCCGGATATACGAAATAATTTGGTAATTAACTTCTAAATCTTTGAATAAATAGTCGAGTACTAGACAATATCTTAGACTGTGTCCATTTTGGCAACTTCTGTTGCGTGTGTGGGGTATTTAACTTCCACTCCACGAAAGAATTCACAATAAAACGTTACTTGAGAAGAACTAAAAAGAACTTGTATAAAAAACACTGGACTCACTAAGCTTCTAATCGCGCGTGAACACACATGGTTCCCAGGGAAGTACATAGCCTGTTATAATAGTTTTGTATCGATTCGATCACCGCCGTTATTGATTATGGGGCCCCCTCACATCACTCCCCCCCAATAACGGCGTCGAGGAACCGCACTGAGGGTTTAACAGTCCTGCCGGAACGGGTCGTGGCGTGCGCTGGAACAGGAAGTGCGTGTTGAGATGGCCTCGCAGCGGCGGGAGTGGGTGTCAACTCGTCTGGTTCAGCTAAAATAACTGCGGGCTTTAGACGATCTATCGAGACGGTGATCTTATTCCCGTCGATATTAATTTTAAATGTTTTAGCACTCCTGGAAATAACCTGGTACGGCCCCTTATAAGGTGGTTGCAGGGATTTTTTTATTGTTAAATCTTTGAGGAAGACGTGGGTGCAAGTAGCGAGCTGAGGGTGTACGAAAGTCTTATGTGACTTCGGGACCGCTGGTGGTTGAAGTTGTTTCATAAATGACCTCAATTGTGTTATGTGCTCGCTGATGCCTGCGGAACCTGCTGTAGGGGTAAAGAATTCTCCGGGTACTCTCAAGGCCTGGCCATATACTGCCTCAGCCACACTAGCATTCGTATCTCTTCTGACGGCGGTGCGAAGCCCCAGTAATACAGTCGGGAGCGCGTCCGCCCAGTGCGCTGAACTTGTATGTGCCATCAGAGCGCTTTTTAAGGTTCTATGCATCCTCTCAACGCAGCCATTGGCCTGGGGGTGGTAAGCCGTCGTTGTCAGTGTTTTTTATCAAACTGTTAACTATTTATTAAACCGAATCACGTCGGGGTCACCAATGTGGGGTGGTATTTAACTTCCACTCCACGAAAGAATTCACAATAAAACGTTACTTGAGAAGAACTAAAAAGAACTTGTATAAAAAACACTGGACTCACTAAGCTTCTAATCGCGCGTGAACACACATGGTTCCCAGGGAAGTACATAGCTGTTATAATAGTTTTGTATCGATTCGATCACCGCCGTTATTGATTATGGGGCCCCCTCACACTGGTTCTGAACGGTTTCTGATTTTCATAAGTGAGACTTATTGTATGAGATACGATTTATTATGATAAATAATATAACTAAATAATATAAACCTGTGATAGGAACTGTTTCTAAGGATTAAAGAAAACCTGAAAACGATCAGAAACAAGATTGCTTTCTCATTGAGCAGATTTCAATTTAAAGTTATTAATTTTATCAGTTTAAATAAATAAACTGATTTAAAGTGTTGGAATGTCGCAAACTTGTCTACCGTTTGCCGGCAATTCAGTAAAGATGAGCTTCCCAAAAGCATAGTTTTTAATTGAATTCTTCCTATCAGATCCACTTTTGATATCTAAATCAAGTTTATATTGTTGCGATTTTATGTTTTTTAATTTCTCTATTCACACTAATACAGACCGAACGCAAAAAAAAAAATTATTTAAATGAGATATAACGGTCTTAAAAATATACTTATCGACATATATATATTTTTTTAATGAGGGCTCTAGCAAGAAAATCTGACAGATCGTAATTATTTAAATTGGATTAGTAAATAAAACTAAAGTATTTAAGAAAATATTATTATATTACAAGAACATTTTTACAATATAAAAAAAAAAGACAAGTATTAAAACTGCAATTCATCTTTAGATCCATAAACAGGCGGATGATAACTGTTGCCTTCTTTCTTGACAATAGCATTGAAACCGTTCTCCTTATCAGCAAAATATTCAACAGTTCTTACTGAACCATCTGGATCGTGAACTGTATAGGATCCTTTTACTTCATCACCATCTCGATGTTCCCATTGAGATTTTACATCTCCACTGTGAGGATCACGTACTGAATAATCAAACTTGTACTGCGCGGGCGCCTGAAAACGATGAAAGAATAGGATATCCAATTATTTCTTCAATGATGGTTTTAATTAATACTAAACGTTGGTTTGCACAAAAAATAGCTCTAATATGTTTAATTGAACAACTAATTTATTTTCTAGTTTGTAAATTTTAATGGAAGAATATTTTTCTTTTTCTTTTGTGTTACACAAATTTACATGTATCGACCAGTGTTAGATATTACGCGAATGTTATTCACGTGTACCACTTTTACATATCTAATATATATAGACAGCAAATTATTGCCCATGCATATCATTGTGAAATTTATTTTAAAGGTTCTTTCAAATTGATTAGCCATGCTGCATTACTAGAAAAAAAGATTTGTTTTTATAAAGTCATGACATCGGATTATTATTGGAGAGAACGTGAACTGTCTACAATTCTATCATTTCTCTTCAAGATCACCAGTTCTTAACCTTGACAAGATCGCGGAATACTTCTTATTGCTAAATTACGTAATGATAAAAGCAAAAGGAAACTCCGCTTCAGTTTCTCCAAGTGGAAGGTTAAAGATTCAATCAGACCAGAACCAAAGTATATGCGAACTATCAGAGATATTTTCCGTGATAGCATGCTTCATTTTATGTAGTCATTCATTTTACTGTGTGTGCAAGTCTGTAATATTGCACTGTTTAAGAAGGAGATTCTGAGATGGCGAACGTCCCAAAACCATAAAATTAGAGGTCGAGGCCCAACGATGATTTAAAGACTCTATACAAGAGTGTGGACGTTATAGTCGCAATAGAAATAGACCAAATTTTGGGCAATGAGATGCCTTCCCTCCAAAAAAAGTGAGACGGACTCAGACGGACCTCAAAAAGTGAGACTGGCAAAAGTGTATACGTGAGGATCTTGTGCATTTTTAAAAATTACTGATTAGAGAGCATCGGAGCTTGATAGAGAGCTCTGGTTCATTGCTAAAAGAGACCATGATCCCTCGTGGATTGTAACGCCCGAGAAAAGCAAACGATAGCACTTTGGAAAATGCAACTTGCACTTATTGTCATGAATAATGTGCAATCGACCTTGATTTCAAATTGTATTATGACTCTTTTAACAAATCCTCATATTTTTCTGAATATCATATGCACACAGATGTATATCCTTAGAACAGCAGCTAAGCCATCTATGAATTGTCAGTTAATTATTTATTTAAGAAATCCAATCAATATTTTGCATTTCATTAAAATTTATACTCACATGAAAGTCAGCTTCTTCAGCAGGATCGTGTGGTTGTTGTGGAAAATTGAAGAATTGCGGTCCAGCATTCACCACTGCACTCATAACTGTACATATAAGCACTAAGAATCGAATTATTTCCTGAAATTAAGGTATTCTATCATCAATTTTTTAATAATAAATTTTCTGAAAAGAATTTCTATACAAACTGTATAAAACTTTGAATATTCATTATTTAATATGGAGATCAAACAATAGATTGGGTTAAAAAAAAAAAATGGTCTAATTCTAATATTCTTTTTTTCACTTTTTACTTTCTCTTACTGCTGTAAGAGAGGAAAGTATTGGGATCGTATCAAATTTATCCTGGATAGTATTATATCAACTATTAAAAAAGTTAAATTTTTGTACTCTGGGAATATCAAAACAGAACATTTCAGTGAAAACTCAGTTGGATAATATGTCAGGGTATCAGTAAGAAAAAAAAGGAAATACACGTTTTCAGGTCCCCTGTGTATGAAAGAATGTTTTTAGCGAAAGTATGTATGTATGTGGGGTGTGAACAAAATATCTCAATACCTAAAGAAAAATTATAGGAAGATCAAACTTGATTAGAAAAATTCTCGCGAACGGCTTCAACGTCTTCGAGTAGTATCAACACACTCATAAATTCCTATCAGTTTTATTTGAAATATTTTTGCGGGAAATTTGTTTGTTTTTTTAATTATGTGAGGGGGGATAACTAAAAAAAATTACTAGAATTCCAAATTTGAAGAAAATTCAGTTAACAACTGCAACTTTCAGAATTAGTTTTTTAGTTGATTTTATTTTTTTTTAATTTTCTCGAATTCTACTGCAACGATTTTTGCTTGCTCTTACTCCTAGAAAGAGAGAGTACTTTCTTTTAACGTGGAATAAAAATAATCGTAACAATTTTATGTAAATGTTTCGGGAAAATTATTTTTGAATGGCACCTGTCCAATTTGGGTTAAATTTAAACAAACGTTGTTGGTCGATATTGCTGCAGTTATTCAGCACTTAGGTATAAATTATATTTGTATAACCTGCCCTTTTTTTTTTTTTATGAGAAACCTAACTAATACATTTGTAAACATTGCAATTTTAAAGGAAATTTATCTATTAACGTGTATTAATTGGCAATCAAAGAAAAGTCAAGTGATTTGTTACACCAAGCTTTCTTGAGTTCAAAAATTTGATTATTACATCTCAAAAACTTTCTCTTATCTATCTAACTTCTTAGTTACAAATTCTTCAACCTTCCAATTTTCACCATCAATTTTATTGTCCTCATTATAGTAACTGGATTCTCGAGAGAATGACCCTTTTCGTAAGAAGCCCCCTCTAGATTAATACCCCCTCTAGGATTAATTTTCTCAGAGAAGTATTTGAAATAAAAGTGGATAGATCTATGTTTATGTGTCCCCGTTTTAACAAAATCCTGGATATATAGAAAGTCCTGGATAGTATTATAGATCAACTATTAAAAAAGTTAAATTTTTGTACTCTGGGAATATCAAAACAGAACATTTCAGTGAATACTCAGTTGGATAATGTGTCAGGGTATCAGTAAGAAAAAAAAGGTAAAATATTATACAAATCAAAGGTGGAATTAATCAGGCAATGAAATTAGTATTCATCCAAACAGCCCTCTTTGTAACGTCCACGGTTAATAATCTTGGAACTGCTCCAGATGAGGGTGCTAATTGATCCATCATTTGTTTATAAGCTCTTTCAAATTAGGCTTTTGGGGGGGGGGCATAATCTCTATTTATAACGCAATTTTCCACCAAATCCAATACCCAATCATTTTCAGAAGTTTCTTTTTTTCTCGTGATAGCTTGTTACCTTTGGCGTTCGCCCATCATCAGGATGTCTTGATAAACAAAATCTTTGTCTTGCACAAAGCAAAGTTAGTTTATGTTGATGGACTAACGCTTGATCACAAAATCTCTTATGTTTTCCAACCCTGCAGATCCAACCACAACAAATCCCAAAAATTTTATAAAGCTAGCATAAAGGAAAGTTTAATTAATTTCTGTTTCTTATGTTAACTAAATAAATAGGAAGAAGAATAGAATAATAATAATAAAAAAACATAGCTATAATTTTTTGGGGCAAATAGGTTCAGGTCATCATGAATCTGGAATAAGTTGATTATTTTAAATGAGATTAACGTTGAATCTAAATTATAAGTATTTATCCAAAGAAACTGAAAGTAAATTAATTCTATTAACTTTATTTTTTCATGAAAACACAATTATCAACTAATAGCAAAGAAAAAAAATAATAATATTACCTTTGAATACATATCTGCCAGCAGCTGTAACAAACAGTCGATATCCAATGATACATAACTATAATATTGTTCTGGTTTATATACTCTTGTAAAATAGTTGAGGTGTATTAAAATTGGGCAATAAGTCTCAGTGTGCAGGCATTGTCGTACGATAGCGCACCAACTCGTCCGTGACGTTGCAACAGACGACACACTGGTCAACTGCCACAAAAACACCTTCGTAATAGGTTTTTTTTCTATCTACCGTGTATATAGTTGGAAAAATCTAGAGGGTCATGTATTAGAAACTTTTTTATTACTTTACAACTATATTAACTGGTAACATATTTTTATTTTTTTAAATCTATGAAGGTATATATATCAGCCAGAAGAATATTAACTACTTTTATTATATGAAGCTGCTTGTTACTTGTCTTATTAGTGCCTTTATTCCGCTAAATTACGAAAATTAGAGAGCGGATGAGATAATTAAAGATAGAAGTTAAGTCACTATGTTTTGTTTCTACTTCATAGAAAATTCTTGATCGACCCTTTCATAAACGTATACCTATTATTTAGAAAATAGTCGACATTTTTGATCAGCAAGTTTAAATAAAATATATCTTCATACTTTTTCCTAAACAGTTTGTTAATGATTCCCACATTAAGTAGGCCAACATGTATTTTCAAATACATGGTTAAATTGACACTTTTAGTAAAAATCAAATGCAAAAACTAAACTTTGTCATACAATGTTATGAGTAATCAAAATTACATATTTCAGAAATTTTTATTTCTTTAAAGACAAACACTGAATAACTTTCTACTTTCTCTTATTCCTTATAGAGGAAGTATTGCGATAATGCCAGATTTTCGCCGGGACTAGCAAATGACTCCATTTGTCTACTACCACAGTCCTATGCCCTGGTCTGCAGTAAGTGCTCAGAAATGTAGTAGTGGCACCATTACACAGGATCTTAACCGCACATATATTTGAACTTAGTTATTGTTTGGGATATTCAACACTATTGGGTTAAAAGGCAGTTTTTTATGCACAAGTATAGCACTTCCTCTATATTCGTCTTCGCGATCCGCTCTAACTATTACAATTCAATGTATACACTTTAGTTTAACATCAGGTTTAAACCACGCTTCACTCAAGATGACTACATCAACACTCCTGTCGCACAGTAAATCTAAACTGTCCCGACCGGCTAGGTACGATCTGATATTTATTTGCAACAATTTCATTACTTTTGGGAGTATTTTACCGAGGATACAATTGAATGCCACACGAAATATTCTCTCGGCATATCATTCTGATTTTCCGCTATGGATTCTTTCGTGCCGCTGTTATCCTTCTTTTCAGAATTCAACTTCACGCTATTTTTCCGTTCATTTTTTACTTTCTATAATTTTGATATGAGAACGTAAAAATTATAACTTTCTATATTTTTAATTGATTTAGATGAACGTGTTTCTTTAGAAACGCTGCGTTTAAATTATTGCTTTATTCACTTCCGAGAATTGGGGAGTTAGATATTCTAATGACCTGGAAGTCTCATCCCAATCTCCTCGGCTCAATGAGTCGATCACTCCCAATAAGTGCTTCAGTTACGGTGATCTAAATCGCCAAGAGTTGCCGAATATCCTCTATACTGCTTGTTTTGCCAATTTTTGAGTTTCCTATGCGGCGATATCTAGTGTCGGCTCAACAGGATCTGAAACTGTTACAAGTTCGCTGCGACTGTTTTTTTTTTTTATCTGCCTCTTTTGTTAAGGTGGGCGTCTTGATATAAATCGGATGGGAGAAGGGAATTCTTCCTCCGAAAGACAATCAAACCTATTACTCTTGCTAGCTTCTGAGTAGGTGCCTCCAATGAATATAGAACCAAACACCGCTTTCTTTAGCTATTTTGTTTTCAGCTGTATATTCTGCGCAGACTGCAGCTGCAGCTAGGTGACTTCCTTGACAGTGAAAGCATTCGGTTTTGTTGACGTCACATAGTTAAAATATTATGTGACCCGGAGCATTTACTATATCTAGTCTGACCTTTACATAGAGCACTAGAATGCCCATATCGGAGTCAATTTAGACAAGGTCTCCTATTGGTTATGTAGGGCTCCACTGCTAACCAGGCACCATCATGGTGACATGTCTCGGCCAACTCTATCAAAGGTTAGAAAACATGTCTCGACAAGGTCTGTTCACGACCTTAATCTCCTTTGTATATTTTCTAGAATTTCTTTCTCCGTGATTGACCCTTTCATCCCCCCCCCATAAACATGCCGTTTGAGAAGATCAAATGATCCGGGATATAGGCTTTTAAATTCCGCTTTTTAAAGCTGATTTTTGATTACTATTTTCATCCGTTTTTTT
Organism: Triatoma infestans; assembly: GCA_011037195.1. Lineage (NCBI taxonomy): Eukaryota > Metazoa > Arthropoda > Insecta > Hemiptera > Reduviidae > Triatoma > Triatoma infestans. The sequence continues at coordinate 58,526 of JAAEAF010005591.1, forward strand.
CAACAGCTTTTATACAAGTACATCATTTGAACGGCAGTTGTCGTCAACACACATCCATTTACCGTAAGTAACTCTATGGACGTTCTTTACAGTACCGCCCTGATCCTACATTAAATTTTTCGTACTCGCGACCTGTAGTGTTTCTCTGGAAACATCAACTTTATTATTATTATTATTACCGTTAAATTTTTTTTTTTTTTAATATAAGGCACGTCAACATCTGTGGTCATTGGCGCACGGAGCCTTCTCA
>JAAEAF010005592.1:0-13364 GCA_011037195.1 Triatoma infestans
CCCCTCAGGAGCAAGCGCCCAGGGGTAACGAAGGAACCGCTGGACCTGGTACTGCCAGGGCGAGCTGTGCTCGTCAGGCGGACCAGTCTCAGACGGACAAGAAGGATGAGGAAGGGAGCAAGAAGGCTCCAGTTCTTCCTCCTGGTGCAGGTAAGATGGCGGAGGCACCGGGAGGGAGAAAGATCCTTAAGTGGAAGAAGAGGACGCCGCCGCTGCCGCCTCCGGGACAACCGGGAGCGATGGATGACCCCCTGAGAAGAGGTCTCAGTGGGGCAGGCGTCAGATGGTACCTCCGCGCGCTCTCTGAGGGCATGAACCCTCAGGAGGCGAGGGCGGAGGCAGAGAAACACAGGGCACAAGAGAGGGGCAATAGCCCACCTCAACAGGCCCAGGGTAAGCGGGAGAGGTACACTACACCTCCCGAGAAGAAGGATGTTAAGAGAAGGAGGGTGGCTTCCTCCGATCAAGGTGCACTTGCCGGGCCCTCCTCGGCTGGGCGCCCTATCCCTCGCCAGTCTGGCCCCAGCTATGCTGGTGCAGTGAAGGTGGTGAGGGTGGGCGTGATGCCGAGGGGCTTTCCGGAGAAGGTGCTTAGTGCTGAGGAGCTGTCAGCACTAGAAGAAGCGTTAGTAGAGGAAATATCCCTCGGGTGGGAGCATAAGCTCCATTTCGAGGGAATTCATTTCCGTCCAGGCATGCTTTGCTGGACTGTACAAACCAACAGACTGCGGACTGGGTGCACGAAAAGGCATCGACATTGAGCACCTGGACGGGGGAAGAGCTGGTGGCGTGCTCGGGAGAAGACATCCCGAGGATGCACACTATTACGACGTTCTTCCCGCGTAGTGAAGGCAAGGGCATAGAGAAGATACTAGCTATCGTCAGTGCCCAGAACGAAGGACTGAACACGAAGGCGTGGAAAGTCCTTAGCTGCAAAGAAGAGAACTCGGGCCTCGTGCTGACTGCCGGCATTGACGGCCAATCGTACGAGGCACTGAAGAGGGAGGGGTACCAGATCAGGTACCGTTTTGGTAAACTCCCTGTTAGAGGACTCAGGAAGTCCGAGGATGAGGCGGGCACGAAAGAGCATCAAGCTCCTTCGCCCTCCACCCTAGAGGAAGTAATACCGCGGGAGGATTGCCCCCCGGAGGAGGCCCAACGAAGGGTGAGCCTGGGAGATGTGGATCTCTCATCTCTCAGGGTGAGCCTTTCGAAGGAGGAGGAGGAGGAGGAGCAGATGCTTCTGGAAGAGGAGGGGGATCCTCCTCTCACCCCTCCATGAACAGTCATGCTGTGGGACTGAGCACCGGGGTAGCCCAGGTGAACCTGCACCACGCTAAGGGGGCATCAGCCAACATAGCAAGGTTGTTCACTAAGCGGCTACTAGGACTGGTGCTGATTCAAGAACCTTGGACAGTCGGGCGACAGATCTGCGGGCTGTCAGGTAAGGATGGCAAGGTAATTTGGGATGCAAAAAGTGACAAACCTAGGGCCTGCATCCTGATCAGGAACAATATTAATTATACTTGTCTTTCAGAATTTACGACGCGGGACTTAGTGCCTATTTTGGCCCACCTGCAATATGGAGGCAATCACCGCGCCGGTGTAGTGGCATCCAGCTATTTCGCTGGGGACAGGGCTGATGTACCGCCAGCGGAGGTGCAAGAGCTGGTGGCGTACTGTCAAGAGCGGAAGCTGCCACTCCTCATCGGATGTGATGCCAACGCCCACAACAGAGTATGGGGCAGCAGCGACAACAACAGGAGAGGTGAGTACCTCTTAGAATTTATCCTTCAATATAATCTAGACATTTTTAATGTGGGGGCAGCGCCCACCTTTGTAACTAGAGCTAGGAGGGAAGTTCTTGATCTTACGATAGGTAGTCAGAGTATCGGGCAATTCGTTCGGAACTGGAAGGTCTCGAACGAGCCCTCCCTTTCAGACCATAGGATCATTATGTTTGATCTAGAGGGGCTCGGGGACGGGGAGACTGTATGGAAGAACCCCAGACGTACAAATTGGGATGAGTTTAAAACCAATTTAGGGTGTGCTCTTAGCCGTATAGGCACTGTGAAGGCTCCACAGTGCCGGCTGGAGCTGGAACATTACTTGGATGAGGTTAATGGGGCAATCATAGGCGCCTTTGAGGATAGCTGCCCCACTAGCAGGTTGCATCGTAGTAGGGATGCTCCTTGGTGGAGCAAGGACTTGGCGAAGCTGAGGTCTCGAGTGCGAATGCTCTATAACAGAGCAAAACGCATGGGAGACTGGCAGAGCTACACCGTGGAGCTGACAACCTACAATAAGGAAATAAGGAAAGCCAAGAGAAATAGCTTCAGGAAATTTTGTGGTGAGGTTGACTCCCTGCCGGTGGCGGCCAGACTGCATAAAGCAATGGCCAAGCATGGCATGGGAGCTCATATGTCGCTCAGAAATCCTGATGGCAGCTATACGCATGATGGAGAGCAAAGGGCTCATCTCCTGCTGGATACTCACTTCCCGGGGAGTTTACCGTGGGAGGAGGTTTTGGAAGTGATGGAACCGGGCAGGCCCGGCAGGGTGGATTGGGAAGTAGCCAAAGCCATCTGTACTCCTTCGAGGCTTTGGCAATTGGCTCGTTCTTGCCATACAAGTCACCGGGGGTGGATGGAATCTTTCCCGCCCTTATACAGAGGGGCATAGGGGAGATCCTACCACACCTGGTTCGAATAACCAGAAGCAGTTTGGCACTCGGGTACATACCGGGACCATGGAGAAGGGCAAGGGTGGTGTTCATCCCGAAAGCAGGGAATAAGGACTCCACCCTGCCCAAATCCTTTAGGCCTATCTGCCTCACGTCCTTTTTTCTTAAGGCAATGGAGAAGGCCTTGGATAGTTATATAAGAACGGAGATTCTGGAGAGAGTGGCTTTGCACCCGCGACAGCATGCATACCGAGCGGGAAGATCAACGGATACCGCTCTGTATGAGCTGACGAGTGCTATCCAGAAATCTCTAGAGGTCAAGGAGACGGCCATCGGTGTCTTTCTTGACATAACAGGGGCCTTTGACAACACCTCCCATGAGGCCGTCAGTAGGGCCCTAATTAGAAGGGGGGTTGACGGCACCATGGTGAGGTGGGTGAATGAGATGTTGTCCACACGAACAGTGGAGACGATGGTGGGCCAAGAAACCATTAGAGTCAGTACGACCAGGGGTTGTCCTCAAGGGGGGGTTTTGTCACCCCTAATATGGAGTTTGGTAGTAGACGAACTCCTCTGCAAACTGGCGGGTCTCGACATCTCCTGTCAGGGGTATGCCGATGATATCGTCATAATTGCTAGGGGTAAGTTCGAGGATACCCTCTGTGAAATACTACAGAGGGGTCTAGACATCACTAATAGATGGTGCCTTTCTGTGGGGCTGGGTATTAACCCAGCGAAAACCACGGTCGTTCCTTTTACAAGGCGCAGGACTCTTCCACATCTGAAAAGTATCCAGTTAGCTGGAATTGATCTAGAGTGGAAGAAGGAGGTTAAATATCTTGGGGTAACCCTGGATAGTAAGCTTCTGTGGAATAGGCATGTTGAAATAACGGCCAGTAAAGCTACTCGCGCTCTCATGGTGTGCAGGAGGGTGGCGGGCAAGTCCTGGGGATGCCCTCCTCGAATTCTTATTTGGATGTACACTATGATGGTGAGACCTATTATCACCTATGGTGCAGTAGCGTGGTACAGTAGAGCAAAGCTCGAGAAGGTCAAGAAGACTCTTGACAAAGTACAGCGCCTTGCGTGCCTATGCACGACGGGAGCTATGAGGACGTGCCCCACAGCCGGGATTGAGGTTATTCTCAATCTCACACCGCTCCACCTAGTGGTGGAGCGAGTGGCGAAGGGAGCCCTCCTCAGAATCTCTAGGGAGGGCATGGGGAGATGTGGCCTGGGGGTGGGAGGCGAATGCCTCCTTCTGCAGGCTCCCTCCCCTGGGACTTTCCTAGAGATAGCATGACTAAGAAATATAGCTTCGTTAGGAATTTTTCTACGAAGCTAAGTACGAAAGGAGAGTGGAGCGATGGATCCGCCCTGGACAGTGTTAGCAAGCATGCCATTAAGTGGTACACAGATGGGTCTAAGACCCTCGAAGGAACCGGGGCAGGGGTGTTTGGGCCTAGAATCAAACACTCAGAGCCCATGGGCAAGTTTCCTAGCATCTTCCAGGCGGAAATCTACGCTATTGGAAGGTGCGCTCAGTTGAACCTCGATCGGGGATATCGGAATCAGGAGATAGTTATCCTATCCGACAGTCAGGCGGCCATTAAAGCACTGAGCTCTTACGTAGCCAGTTCTAAATGGGTATGTGAGTGCCTAGCAAACTTCGTGATAACTAGCAGAGTAATAAATCACCCTGCTTGGGTGCCGGACATTCTAGCGTGAGACAATGAGGCAGCTGACGCCCCTGCAAAGGAAGCGGCTGTATCTCCTCTTTGTGGCCGAGCCACTTTTGTGGATCAGTGACCAGGTTTTCTCGAGAAATCAGAAGGAGGAGGTGGTCAAAAGAGTCGTCCTCTGGAACACACCCGGACTGAGCAGCCCAGGCTGTCTGGTCATTTATAGGAAACCAGAACGGTCGTGAAGCCTTCATCGTCTGATCAATAATAATGACTCCGTATTCTTACGGGTTCCTTAACGGGGCATTGACGACGCAGGGGGCCCGAGAAAGCTCTTTGACAGATGGTGACGAGCATATGCGATTCTGTGGAGATGCGAGGAAACTCCGATACACCTCCTCACGGACTGTGATGCCGTCATTCAAAGAAGATTTAGTAGTCTGGGCTGTTACCAGATGGGGGAGGAGGAAATACCTACCCTAGAACCTTCCAGGATCCTGAGATTCCTCAGGGAGTTAAACCTGGAGAGGGTGCTATAGATGAGCTAGCTCATCTTAGGCACCAGAGGGGGGTACAATAGATCAAGAATGGTCGCGGTACAGAACCCTAGGAAAAAAAAAAAAAAAAAAAAAAAAAAAAAAAGCCCACTTTCCTGTAATTACATAACTAGTTTAACTTTCAGATAAACTGCCAGCAATTATGCAAAAAGAATTTCGAGAAGGAGGGCTCTTCTTGAAATTGAAGATCCTGTTTCTAAATGAAGTGTGAAAACTTGTCAGTTCAGGAGGATAAATAAGGCTGTTTTGAAGAACAGGTATTAGAATTTTATAAAATTGATTTACAAGTAGATATAAAGATAAATGGGATATTATATGCAGGAATATGAGCAGAGGATGAATAATCGATTGTGCAAAAGTAAAACTTAAGAGGTTATTCGCCAGTTAATTCCTGATAGATTTCATTCTTGTTCATTTTTTAGAAGATTAAAATAATGAATAACAAAAAAATCCGATTTGATTTAATCACCTTTCAGGTTCTCATGTCGGTTTATCAGCATCAAATATTATGCTATGATTTGTACAGAATTATGCCTTAATTGTTTTTGTGATTGCCAGTTGTTTGAATGATAAACATATGAATATTGTCGCTTGCAAGTTAAGTGATGAAACTATTATTATAATAGCACAAGTTGATTCGATCTGAACAACGTACAAGATAATGAACCAAGCAACCTAATTCTTTGCCCTCTCATAAATGATGTTAAGACAGATTCGAATCACCGGTGGCAAGTCAGATATATGAATCTATATTCAATTAACAAAAATAGAATTAAAAATGTTGCAAGATTGCTTTAAAAGTGAGTGAGAAAGTAAAGTGAGTCAAGTAATCAACGGACGGAATCACTTGGGTAATTCATTTAATTCGACATGATCTGCTAATTATGTGTTTCATAAATATTTAACATAGTTTCACTAATATTAGTAATAAAAAAAAAGAAGTAATACTGAGTTATTCTGGACAAGTATGACATAGTTCCCAACTACCAGACTTCAACTCTTATTAAACAGTAAAATCCCTTAATACTATTTTCTGGTTTCTCGCAATCATGTTACTTATAAGATATAAGAGAACTACAACTAATGAGAAATTAGTGTGGCATATTCCTTAAAGAAATTGCGTTAAATGAATGTGAGACGCTTACCGACTACGATTCGGCCACAGGTAAAAATAAACCACCGGCCTACCTACTTGAAGTTATCAGATTTTCGGATCAAGCACAAGTCTGTTGATTTTTCCGATCTTTATCCTGACAAAAGACAATTCCTGCCGATGAAATTTTGTGCATTGAAAAGCAGAAGGAAATATCATTTTGTTAGATTTTTAATTTTGTGTGTGTGTGTGTTTTCTCCAGTATTTGTCATTCTTTTAATTTGTTAAAACATCTTTATGTTTGAGAAGGATTCATAGGAAATTGATTTGTTCATTACATATACAAACATATACAGTTTTATTTCAACATGATTTCTTGGTTATTTCTAGGAATTTCTGATAATTAGCTTTCTGATAGAGAACGTTTTTAAAGGGTAAAAGCCATCTAAGTGGAAGGAAACATTTTGCAAGCTTTTGGAATGCAATTAAAATTTGAGAATTATAAAAGTAAATGTTTCACAATTATTATCTTTAGAAAAGGAGTTCTTTCATATCTGCAATATAAATTGAAGATGGTTTAATTTTTTTCGAATAGCAGTGAATAAAAAAACGTAAAGTGTATTAAAATACAGATTTGTTGATGGTAAAAGATATTGAGCTGAGATTTAAGCGTGTAAGGACGAGCAGTAAATTGTGGTGTTTAATAATTGAGTAACGTTAAAGTAGAGGAAGTATAGGGCATCCTACTTGAACCTGTAGATGGAGTGCGAGAGAATTTTGAAGGAAAATCAGTTGAGGTGGGTGTAGTGGATCTTTTTACGCACGCGCGCGTGTATGTGTGTGTGTGTGTGTGTGTATGGGCATTTAAGGTTTTTGCTAAAGACAGGTCCTGGATGAAACTATCGGGAGAAGCAGTAGCTGACATTAGCAGCACACTTTGTAGTGGATGCTGCTGTAAGTATCGGGCTCTCGCCAAACCAAGTATTTCTCCTCAGTATTTTGTGGTTGTGTGTATTTTGCGCGGGATGGGTCCCATACAGACTCCCTTGTACATTATTACTGGATAGCCTCAGCACTCCTCTGCGCCATAATATATCCACCACCACTATGTTTAGCCGACACATTTTCTCACTCGATACTCCTTATTTATCTCTTTACTTGCCCAAGGGAATTTTACTACCACGTAGGAGAAAACCCTTTCCCCTGTATCCCTCAAACTATCATGACAATACCCGTCTTTTCTTCACACCACATACCCATTCCTTCTCCAATATTCCTTTTTCTTCCTCATTCCACACTTTTACTATTTTCTTCTTCGCTTAGTCTTCACTAAAGGAAAGCTCCCCTTCTTCTCTCCCCCTTCTCTCTCTATATATAGGTTCTTCTATTTCATAATATATGAGGATTGGGGCTAACTGCTCCTGAAAAGTTCAGCAAGCTCTCTTCTTCCTGCAACCTTTTCCATTACAAAGTCTCCCCAACTACACTCACATACACATCCACCCATATCCACACACACACCCACACATACACACTGCTGGGCGGTACCTCTAACAAAAATACCACCCGACTACCTTTAACCAACGTTTTAACTAAACTGAGCCCATTCTCTCTCTCTGATCTGGCTCTTCTCAGATTTACACACCATAAAATCTAACTATTATGTCTGCTTTATATATCTGCAATTTACTTTTCTTTAAGGTTAAGTGGTTCTTTTTCTCTCCTTTCTTTTCCAGGGTTTCTTTTATCCTTTATTCCCCCATAATTTCTGGAAATTTTGCGAAGAAAAGACATAATAAACTAAAGAATTAGTACCTTCGTAATCAAGTAGTTGTAGAAAATTTAAGTTTAGAGATATTTTTATATATATATTTGTTGTGGATGGCGGAGCCACCAAGGTGCTTAAATAAAATGTTCAGCAATGGTGGACATTATAAACAAACTAACTAATGGATTTGTTTGTTTCATCTTGAAATTTGCTTTGTTCACGGTTCTACATTCTTTCCATATCTCTTAATTCAGTATTGTTGTATTTCTTCTCTTCTCTTTCTCAGAAAGAATCTCTTTTGATTAATAAAACTAATCTGATGATTGATGCTAATCGTATTTCAAGTGATCTCTGCTATAGAATTTAAAAAAAAGAAGAAAAATTGGCGTCAATCCCACAGAGTTCATTCCCCTAAGGGTAATTTTTTGAATTAATCCTTGACATGACAGCATCTTGATTCTTTACAGCTTGAGTTTTATGTCACCTCTACTTACAGCATTCAACCATTAGTGATCGATATTTAAAGTTAATCACCGATTATTCCTAATGATGGAAATTGCCAAAGATGACTTCAGGGCAGGTGCACCTCAAGGATCATTTCTTAGTCCCTCGTTCTCTCTCAATTAGTTTATGATCTCAGGTTGAAGTTTTGTTTAAACAAAGTAATCTGACTGATTATCTGAAATTTCAAGTGACCATTAACGTATTAAAATTATTTTACCTCTGAATGGTGCAGTGGTATCTATGTATGGAGCTAAATATTAGAAAAGTAAACGAATATTGAAGCAAACTATTGATGGCAAATTATTTTTAAGGGAGAAATCTTGAGCTCATAACCTTTGCTTCAGGAAGCATATGGGAGAAGACCAGCAGAAAAATGCAAGAATTCGTATGTTTTGTTATTGAGGCGCACCCTTAGTGAACTCTGTCTAGAATTCTCACGTCAAAACTATCATGGTATATGTTTCTTCAATTTGGAGTTATTACGTGTACTTACTTGGAGAAAGAAGTTTGTTATTATGGAGAATGGAGATTTCTGTCCAGATAGTCTTGCTACTATAAAAATTTATGTACCACCATGCATTGAGTTTATAAACGGTCGAAAATGGTATGGGAATGCAAACTGGGAAGAAATAATAAAATTTTTGTAATCTGGGTGTCAGGGCAATTGGGTGTGGAATGTATCGCGATGGCCGATCCATCAGCAATGTATAGCTCCAATAACCCTTTTCTTGTGGCCAGAAACCTTTTGTGAAACGAGCGACAGTCCCGACAGTCCCTTTGAGAATAGAGCTCAGTGACGAAGAGGAAATCAAGAGAGCTTTATTGTGGAGAACCTTCCCAGGATTGAGGCAGGTTAAGACAGGCTGTGACAGTTACAATCTATAAAGATCCGAAGGGTTTGTAATCAATCAATTACAAAAAAAAAAATCATATATGGTAAAAAATTATAATAACATAGTATGTGCTATGTAATGATTTTGAGTTGAGTTTGGAATTATTCACTGTGTATGGATTTGTGAACTGAGCGTAAAAACTGTTTATTTACGATGAAAAGACTATGTAATTTAGTGTGTTCAAATTAATGTGTTAAATTTGTTCATATTTCTTTATTCTTAGTATAAATACATTGTGTTCAAAGATTAAAATAATTTCTTCTTTTTTTTTTAATCCGTTTCTAACTGTATTTATTTGTATGTGTAGACAACACGTTCTTCAGTCTACCAAAAATATAGCTATCGCATGCTAAGAGATTTCCTCACAGAAGTCACCAGAAGATACTGGTCCTAGAAAAGATTAGCACTAGCAGAAACTGTGAGAAGATGGAAAAGATTGGCCCCATCCACTTTTTGACAGCCTGCGGCGATTTATTCAGAGACGTAGAAGCCTGGGTACCTTACCAGATGTCATATGCTCCCTAGAATATTCCCAAATCAAGGATTTTTTTTTTTTAATTAAGCTGGAAGTGATCCTGTAGGCTCTGAGGTTTATTCTTGACACCAGTAGAAGGCACATTAATTCTCGTTTGCTAGCACCCTCAAGAATTAAGAAGACTCACAGATCACAATCCCTTTTGATTCATTTTGTTAAAAATAATTTATATTTCAACAATTCTACAAACTATTTCGGGTATTTGCTAGGAATTGAACTATAATACTTGTGTCTGTATGTCTGTGTGTGAGTATATCTCGTATTATCGATTTCCACAAGACTCCTCGGGAAAATTAAAAAAAAAAAAAATATTTACAATCGTCTACTTTTCCTTTTGTTCAAGTTATTGTTAATTACTTTTTTAGATTTTTATTTTATTTATTTATTTATTTATTTATTTATTTATTTATTTATTTATTTATTTATTTATGGTTATTGTTATATTTCTGGTGAATCTTTTATATTTATATAAAACTCAACAATATTGACGTTTTACGTTGTTGTCGCAAAATATAACAAATAAATAAATATGCATATAAGAGATATTTCATGTTGCAGATATAACATAATGCATTGGATGGAAATTTCTTGTACGATGCTCGAACTGTAATCAGGTGCTTTCCGGATTTACAACATATACCTTATACCAAATATAGATATTTCCACATCTTCTTCAATGCATATATTAAACAACAATCTCTCCCTCTCTCTCTCTCTCTCTCTCACTCGCCCCCTCTCATATAAACACTTGTGCGTAGCAAAAATTTTGAGAAATGAAATATTAACATAACATTCTGTACATGTCATGTAGAGAGAAATAACTGAATATACAAAATTTTAAATTCAACCATCTAGTTGAAATATTCAAATCGGAAATGAATTTCTCAAAATAAAAAATCTGATGTGATATATTCAAACCACTTTCTCTTATTTCTGTTAATATAATTATCTATACAATGACCTACACATAATTCTGTACCTATACTTAAAAGTTTTACTCATTTATGCTATCATTAAATATAGCGGAGGGATAAGTATCCTGTCCAGACCGGAAGAAGAAGTGTGACAGCGCCATTATTGAATAAACCAAATAAAATTTCAAATATAACGCCATGAATTACACAGAAAATCTAAAATCAATTAAAAAAAAAAAAATGTCAAAAATAAAAGTGGTAGGTTCACATTTGTGCAAATAATAGTCTAATAATAACAAATAATAGTTTAAAGGAAATCGTTCAGGTCGTTTTCGTGAGAATTTAAAAGATAAACACAAAACTCTATGCGATAAAGTTACATTTCAAGATTAATCGATTTTTTTTTAAATTTGGACTTCTACCAAATTGCTTCTAATGTATATTAAATATTATATGGTTGGTAGAACTATGTACTGAAGTGATACAATAGAGAAAAGTTTTACTACTGCCTTCCCCCTCCAAAAAAAGATCGACAAAATCAATTTTCCCTGGACAATATTTTAAACAAAAAGATAGGATAAGTCTAAATTATAGTATAAAAAGTTTGTAGGAAATCGTTGGAGATTTTTTTCGAAAAATCCTCGAAAAACTGAAAAAAAACTTTATTATAGTCGCACTTTCAGTTAATGGATTTTGAACGAAATTTTCGTGTCAGATGCGTGATGGTACCTAAACCAAGGAATATCAACTTTAAAATTCCTTTTTGATTTTTTGATCTCTTAATACTATTTCTTTTTCGTACTCCGGAGACGATCCTAACGATCGTAATACTGCTTCTCATTATCAGTAAGAGAAAGTATTTTCGTTCAAATTTTTGAATTTATTGTTGCAGGTATCGTATAATACACTGAAGTGACACTATAGATGTTAGACTTAATAGACAGACATTTAGATGTACAGATTTTCTGATGATAGTGTGATCGTGAACTAGTGTTTACCTGTGCATAGTTACGCTAAACTCAATTATTTCTGCACAGGTCAACTATTTTTGCATTAACCGTTCTACCGCGACCACAGGATAGAATAAAACGGATGAATGGATATAACTTCATGTTACGAAAAATTGAATTGAAAGACCCGACAATTTGAGAACTTCAATTGTGTGAAAATCGATATTTGAATAACGTAAAACCAATAATCGGTGTCTAAATTCGACATCAAATATCTAAAGTGTTGCACCAAGCCACAACTTCCAGATAGCAAACTTCTGTCTTACTTAGCTCTCAGCCAAATCCTTTTTACAGGTCAGAGATTTCTAATCAAGATAGCGTCGACACTAAGCTAACCGATTCGATCATAAGAACAAGCAAGTGAGTTCTAACTAGTCACACGCTCACTAGCGCACACTACTAACGTCATCATCCATCGCTCAGCCATTCAATTCCCTCCACTTACAAATTTCACAAAATATAAATTATGGGTACTTTATCAGAAGTGTTTTGAATCCTCAATATGATCGGGTCCGCATTACTGGAAAACATCTGGAATTTTATTTATCTGAGCTGCTTCATTTTGCAGGTTTTAACTGGTTTCCGATACTCATCCATTCAATAGAGTATAATCAAGTTCGTGTAATGAGTTGACTTTAATTGTCCATCAATGCATCACACTTGATAGATATTAGATATTTATTCGTACAGCACCAAAGGTACAGAACAGTGTCAAAAAAAAAAAAGTTTCAATAATTTACAGAGGTACTCGTTTATGGAGTAATAATTTTTATTTAGTAAATATTTTTCAAGTTCCTTTTTAAATTTATTTTTCGATAGGATCACCTGCTGCAAAGACTCAGGCAAACAATTATAGATTTTAGCGGCCATATATAGTGAGTGGGCTTTTTCCAACTTTTGAAGTCCGATGTGCACGCACCTCCAATAAGTTGCTTTGCCTTGTCGTAATGTTATGTAGTTCCCCTCTACGCCGGAACTTATTTGGATGCTCTAGTACAAATACGGCACATTTAAGGATATAGCAGCAGGGTAGTGTTAGAAAGCCTAATCGCGGAAATAGTTCGCGACAACTTATATCCTTTCTAACCTTGTATATTATTCTAACTACCTTCTTCTGATATTTAAACACATTCACCGCTAGTGGTGCGCTCCCCCACAACATTATGCCATAAATCATGACTGAATAGAACAGCGCATAGTAAGCCGTCTTCAGTCCTTCAATGCTAAGTAAGTCAGTCAGTCGTCTCATCAAATAACACAGTCTACTTAATTTCTCACATTTTTCCTCAATTAAGGCACCATAATTTAATTTAGTATCTAGTATTATACCTAGATAGCGCACCGTGCGTACCTTTTCTTCTTTTAGTGAGAAGATTAATTCCTGTGTTTTTGACGCGTTCATCATTAAATGATTTTCCGCACTGTATTTAGCCAACCGGTTTATCGCTAATTCAGCATGTTTATTGCATTCCATGGGGTTCTCACCAGTAGTGACTAATGCTGTGTCATCTGCGTATAGTAATACCTCTATGTTTTTGATGCAAGGTAAATCATTGACATAAAGGACGAAAAGGATAGGTCCTAAAATCGAACCCTTAGGAACTCCACTTGCTATACTCATTATCTTGGACCTATGGCCATTAACGTCAACAATCTGACACCTACCAGTAAGGTCAGATTTAAAAAATTACAACGCAACTCCTCGTATGCCATATACTGATAATT